>JAUKPT010004898.1:0-10796 GCA_032273505.1 Nanomia bijuga
ACCCCCCAAAATTCGACCAAAATGTTGCCGTTTTGGGATGAAAAATTCCATGTTCAAGCTGATTTTAGTGCTCCTAAATGAAGTGGGGCACCCCTAAAAGTATATATTTTCAGAAAGTTTATCATCTAATGAGCACATTTAACTACTAATAATTGATTTCTATCTTTCAGAGTGGGGATATACATCTAATTTGTCTCATTATATACTAACAAACAACATTTTATAGAGATCTGCAAATAATGATATGGGAACTATTGGGAAACAAAAAAGGAACGAATCAAAGAGTCCAACTTATCAGTAGAAAATTTCCAATGAGATCTTGCAGTGTGGTCTTTACTGGAACAGATACTGCATGATTTTTTTGACATGTATTTTGATGTTATAAAAATCAGATGGGGATTTGAGCGCTCAAGAAGCCTATGATGAACATCCTCGATTTGTTTGTTGTTACAAGTTTTTCGACTCAATTGCTCCAAAAACCTTCTAATGTCTTTATTGTTTGCCTCAAGTCCCTCTTCTGAATACCACCCTAGACTCTCTCCTCCATTCATTTCGATTAACTCAGCACTATGATGGAGTGCACCATGTAATGTGTGGTTAATCTTACACCAAGGAAAATTAGTTGCAATGTTAAGTGAAGTGTCTTTACAATGCTTTTGAAAAAGTGTAACATTGATTCTTTTAGTTGATGAAATAATTCGAAGTATAATGGAAATTTGCTCATGTAACACTAACATCTGTTTTTGATACTTGATGTTATTTTTCTTTGATAATAAATCTTTTATTATTGGTACTGAAAGATCAGAGAAAAACCTCCGTGCTTGTTCTCCTGTAGTGGATGTTCCTGTTTTTCCACCTGCAGAATTAACATAATCTAATTTCAGCCCACTGTTATCCCTAATGTAATCTCTTACGAATTCTCTGGACAACCTTAGTGGCTCACCAATTATTGTTGACTTTTCTTCCCATTTGGGGTAATCAGTGTAGCATCTGTACAATAGTTTCAAATACCATGTGCATCCATTAATGTAGGAGTGTGTGATGGTAATTGAATGTTGGTCAGAATCAGATATTGCTTTCTGCGTAACCCCTGACCTTAAATCGAAATCCTTTGGCTTAATGGTGATTTCGCCTTTCTCATTTAACACACTTTCAAAAATCTGTCTTGTATCTGCAGCAGATCTATTGATTAAAAAGCCCTTTTTAATCTTGCCTGTATCAGTCCAGTCATCGACTTGAGATTTACACAATATACAAGCAGCACCTCCAAGACCACATATCTTTTTCTTAAATTTTAAATCTTTCATTGTGTCTTTCACATCCACTTCAATTTTCTTACCATTGATGACAATTCCATTCTTGTTCAAATCATTCCGAGCCTTATCAGTCTTGCATACAACTTCATTTAGTAAATCATCATCAGTCTCCTTCTCTCTTATTAGGTATACTGGACGAAGAGAACGTGCTGAATTCAGAACAGGGTTCGACCAAACAACTTTCTCATTGTTGGAAGTGGCATACGTCATCTTAAGGGGAATAAAACCATATTGGAACATATTTTCAGCGTCATCAACTGCCAATTTTGATTTCAAAGTTGGCATTTGTCCAGCACCATCACCACCATCCTTCAAATACATTTTTAATGTTCCATCAGAAAACCTCTCGTCTTCAAGATCATCATTTGATTCGTCTAGTACTTTTAACACTGAAGAAATTGTACTTCCAACCAAACTGGTGTAACAAGTTCCTCTGCCTTTCCCCTCTAACACTGAAAATGTTTCAGTTCGTAATGATTTTCTGACTGGTAGCATTAAATTAGTTGTTGGAAAACTTACTTCCTTAGTTGAAAGGAAATGTCTTGCTCGGCGCATTTGCTCTTTACTCAGTACCATCGAATGCATAAATGAAACTGCTTCTACTGGAGTGAATGATGGCGATGGTAATTCTTCATCCTTATATATTGATTCTCCTATTTTATTTAATCCACTACCAGAAGGATTTTCTCTTTTCAATAAGAAACCTAGAAGTTGGTTACGCGAAAGGTTGAAATGATTACTTTCTATAAATTTCGAAAGAATGTTTAAAAGAGGAGCAGTGATATTATTTCTTTGCTTATCACTCATATCTTTGAAATCTTTGTAAGAGTTTGTAAACGACACTTCAAAGGTATCTGATGATCTATTTGCTTTATAAGCTGGTCTTTCATCTGATGCAACTGACGTATGCTGACTATCTAAGAGATTACTACTATCTAACTCTGCTGATTCATAAGACATATCCATCGATTCTGCTTCAATAGCATTTTCACATGGATTTACCACACTTGAGAAGACTACATTATTGTTATCTGCTTCAGCTATGATCGAATCTATAGAAAACCTCTTACTTTTTTTTCGACGGTACTTTCTCAATATATTTTCTATTCTATCACAGTCAATAGCACTCTGGCAGTGGATTGGAAACTGAGTTTTAATTTGTAAGACATAGTCATTTTTACTCTTCTGTGTGAATCTATTGTTTGTCTTATCAACATCAGCAAATAAACTAAATAAATCCCTTTCAGTGAGTTCAACTACATTATCTGCTACCTGATAATCCATTATTGTTCTAGCTAAAAAGAAAAAAAATTGTATTTACAAGATGCATATTTACAGGTTTGACATCTCACTTAAAAATCTTAAGATCTTTCAAGTGTAATTTCAGTTGAAAACCATTAAAAGAATGATAAGATAAGAATCAGTATATCCATAGGATAAGCAATATAAATTTTTGAGCTCAACTTTAATATCAATTTTAACTACTTAGATCTTTGCTGTCTAAAACATCATCAAAAAGTTTGAATTAGTTAAAATTAACTAAAAATTTGAATTCTACGTCCAAAATTTAATAAAAATTGATGTATAACTTTTGTCGTGAACATAAGTAAATGAATAGATACGATAATTAATTGCTTACTAATTACCTGTTATTCGACTAGACTAATGACTGTCAAAACAATAATGGTGGTTTTGTTATTTGTAACTTAGAAACAACAAAAGACTGTTAACTAGTGCACAGGTTCTTTTTTTGCTTTTAAAGGGTTATTTTACATAACTTTAGTTCTATTAATCTTTAATAAGCAAATGAGGCCTCGTTGGAATCGTAGAGGAAAGGGGCATGCAAAGAGAGTAAGATTGTTACATAGATGTGAATATATTAGGGGTATAGGACATATATCCATATTTGGTCATCTGGACCCAAAATATTTTCTGGTTCATTTTAAAGACAGGCCTAAACAAAAATGAAAATACTTTGAATTGATCTTAAAGAACAATAAATTCTGCTTCAAATGAGCCCTTAATCATGTTCAGAAGATGATTACTTAATGAGATATGGACAGAAACGTGATTTTGGGCCCAAATGCCCAAATATGGTAATGTGGGTCCAGACCTCCTAAACATTTAAAATGTTTTAAATATCTGATTTAATATCAAAGAACATTAAATTCTACTTCAAATGAGCCCTTAACCATGTTCAGAAGATGATTACTTACTGAGATATGGACAAAAACGTGATTTTGGGCCCAAATGCCCAAATATGGTAATTTGAGTCCAGACCCCCAAAATTTCAAGAATAAATTAAAATTTTGATTTTTTCTAAAAGAACTTCAAATTCCACTTCAAATGAGCCCTTTAACATGTTTAGAATAAGTTTACTTACTGAGATATGGACAGAAACGTGATTTTGGGCCCAAATGTCCATATATGGTGATTTGGGTCCAGACCCCCGAAATTTTGAGAAAAAATAAAAATTTTGTTTCTTTCTTGAAGACCTTCAAATTCTGCTTCAAATGAGCCCTTAACCATGTTCAGATGATGATTAGTTACTGAGATATGGAGAGAAACGTGATTTTGGACCCAAATGCCCAAATATGGTAATTTGGGTCCAGACCCCCGAAATTTTGAGAAAAAAATAATTTTTTTGTTTTTTTCTTGAAGACCTTCAAATTCTGCTTCAAATGAGCCTAATATGACTATATAGCTATAATTTTTCCAAAAATTATTGAACTTTTTCCATATTTAGGCCATATGGGGCCCACTGTGCGGAGATACCGTGACCAATAGAAAATAACATCATACAATGTGAATTGATCGAAACTATATTGTAAGTCAACCAGGTCCACCCATGCCATGTGAGGGAAATAGGGTTGTCAGCTGGTACCTGGCAAAACGCTATATGGAACTAAAGTCATGGCCTCAATTAGCCTGATAATGGCTTTGCAAGACTGTTCCATCATAAGTACATACCTTACCTTACCTTAACTTGTGCATGGCTTAGCGTTTCAGTCATGAGTGCATACCATTAACCATTAAACAATTTATTTTAGGCAAATAAATTCCAAAAAAACTGAAAAAGCTGCTGTTGCATCATTTGTAATCAGTGATGCTCCTGTGTTCATGGATATTATTCTTGATAATGATGACAGTCAGGTAATTCATTGTACATATGAACAGAAATAGAAAAATGTTTGCTAAATTTGCTACTTAATTGTTTCTAGAGCTGGATTTGGTTTGTTGCAATCAACTTGAGGATTCCTGCAGTTTCTAGTCAATCCTAAGATCCAGTTTACAATTGAATGTTGTTATTTTTCTTTTTATAAATCAAATGTCTACAACAAATAAAACTATGCCTATGTTTATACCAAGTCTTCACACAATAGTAAATTAAGTTAATTTACTTTTCCCCCATTCTCGATTCTATTTTTAATCGTTCTGGTTTGAATGTTAATCGTGTAATAATCCATTAGTTACTGGGAAATGAGCTTGCATTTTCGAGAAAACAATGCCCCCCCACACTGAAAAAATCTGGAGCTCTGCTCAGACTTCCTGCTGCAGTTAATCCTACTGTGCCCTCCACTCGCTTCTGTAAAATATTTGACTTGATCAAAAATCCTCATTCCTTATCTTTTTTATGATGTCTTGGAAATTGAGTAAAGTAATAAAGGTCAACTCAAAAAAATTTTGCTCAAAGGGGAAATTTCTAAGCTATTTCAAAATATAGAATTATTAATTTTTAAATTTTCAAATTTCAGATTTGTTCTTTTTTTATTTTAAGTACACATAGATAAGTAATGCTCCAAAAGAATTATTTTCAAGATTCATTCAATTTACTGTTGCTTATCATCAAAAAATTGTAAAATGTAGCAAATTTCAAGCCTAAAATTGTCTAACATCGCAACATTTTTTACGAGTCATGAGAAAGATTTTTATCTGTTTTTATTTAGTTAATGGTTAGTAAAAACTAAAATATCCTAAAACTCCTAAAATGTTAGCTCTTTTTGGGAATTTCTTCTAAAAACTCCTAAAATTTGTACCCCAGTCTCGATAAAAATAAAGAATAAAAATAAAGAATGAAAATATAAAATAAAATAGAGAACAATAAAAAAAAAGGAGAAATCTCGCCAAAAGATCTCGAACAAATCATGGTGAAAACTCTTGTGTTTTCTGTTTTCTGTTTTTAATTACTGAGATTAAAGTATTGCTTTGAGATGTCAATATTGTTCATCCAAAAATAGTGAAAAAGAAATAATTGAATCTAACGAATGAGTGTCTGTAACAACAGGTAACAAGGGTTTTGAAAAATGCTCAAATGAGCATCCCCTAAAAGTAGATATTTATTAGTTTGAGAGTCCCCATATCCCAGAATACATGAATACCACTATACTTATACACATATCCTTTTCAATACAGCATAGGCTCAAACCGGCAAGCAAGACCTGGTGAGACCCAGGACGTTAGTTGGAGCCGGGACCCTGGTGGGACCTTAGTTCATGTATCATTTATTGTTTTATTGTTTTAAATCTATTAGCGACTTTGATGTTAAAAGATATATATATATTGTTTGTTTATTAAGCTCAGGCGAAACTAGGTAAAACAGTTTCGCCACTTTTCGTGACCTGGCTAAACTACGAAAAAACTGTCAAGATGAACAGCAAGGATTTAAACGATTTATGAGAATGGACATACAACGATTCTCTGAATTAGCGAATAGAATAGCCCAAGAAATCAAGAAATCTGATACGATAATGCGTAAAGCAATTTCATCGGAAGAAAGGCTTGCATTAACACTAAGATTCTTGGCTACTGGTGAAAGATTTCGATCACTTGAGTATCAATTTAGAATTAGTCGAAAAGCTATATCATATATCGTCATTGAAGTTGTGACAGCAATATATCGAGTCCTTGGCCAGGAATGTCTCAAATTTCCTACCGAATGTCACGAATGGGAAGAGGTAGAGTCTTCGTTTGCTGAACGCTGGAATTTTCCCCATTGTGTAGGAGCAGTTGATGGCAAGCATGTGACTATCCAGTCATGTGGTCTTGGCTCTCAGTACTTTAATTACAAGGGAACTCACTCGATAATTATGTTGGTTGTTGCTGGTCCTAACTATGAGGTGCTTTGGGCTGATGTTGGTGTAAATGGTCGTGTATCAGATGGTGCAGTGCTGAAACGTATTAAATTCGGAAATGATTTGGAAAACAACCTATCAAATCTTCCTCCAAATAAACCCCTTCTCTGTAGAACTTCTCCGGTTCCTTACGTATTTATTGGCGACGATGCTTTTGCTTTGCATTCAAACTTTATGAAACCTTATGCGAAAGCAAATTTAGATCTTTTTACAAGAATTTGTAATTATCGATTTAGTCGAGCGAGACGCATTTCAGAAAATGTGTTTGGAATACTTGCCAATCGGTGGCAAGTATTGCATACCACAATACAATTACACTTCAAGAAAGTGAGGCAGTTGTGTTTAGGAATTTTAACTTTACATAATTGGCTGATAGGAAACAAAAGTTCTAAGTCTTTGTATCTACCTCCTAATCTATCTTACAGGCTAGATCCAAGCACAAACAATGTAGAACCTGGTTGGTGGCGACAGGAAGAGCCTGGCGAAGCGGGAATATTCTTGCTGCAACCCATTCATCAAGGATTAAATCCATCAAAGGAAGCAAAAAGAGTTTTTTAAGAATTTTAAGAATATTTTGCTTAAGGAGTCATGCCTTGGTTATACAATAAGATATATCTTTTTATTAATTCTTTTTGTTTCACAACGTATCCATGGCGACCATTAAAAAAATGATAACATAAATATTTTCTTTTAGGTTTTAATCAAAACTTCAATAAAAAATTTTTGTAAAAATATATATCTTTTACAAAATAGAATATAAAAACTATTTACAGGAAAAACGTTTTTCAGTTTGACGAGTTAGTAGGTATCGTAAAACTACGTGAGTGATATTCGGGACTAAGATTGGTGGAAGGAACAGGAGAACTGATTAATGGTGGTTGGTAACTTGAGAATGATTGATTAAACACCTGGTTTCTTGTAAGAGGTGCTGTATTGGGGGACGAGAACGAAACATTTGCCTGTTGAAAGGAAGAATACTCAATTTCAAACAGGGCATCGTTGATTTTTTTCTTCGCCATCATTTTTTGATAAGGTGAAAATCTACGCATAGTCTCCACAATCATCTTCCCAAAAGAAATACTTTTCTCAAGCAATTCCATTTTTTTTATGTTATGTCTTCTTTTCCTTCTTTTCTTCCCTTCCGTGCTTTCGGGCATTCTGAAGACGATTCTATTCTAAAACTCGACGTTTCAGATGATTCATCGAGAATTTCTTCCCCGGTTTTTAGAAATTCCAAATGTGGATACCATTTCCAAGGAGAATGCCATACCTCTGATGACCCACTTCCCGAAGATTTGCTTTTCTGGATCTTATTGAAAATCACGAAGAAATTGACCCCGTAAATTATTCCATTTGCTCGTGAATTCTAATCGGTTTACATCAAATTCTTCCATAGTCTCGTCGATTTTTTCAAAAGCCAAACTTTTTCCATTCGTGTCCTTGTAATCACGAATACACATGTTCCGAAGACACTCATGAATTTGATAAACATTTATTAGCGTCTCCGTCATCTCATCTGTCCAAACCGTTTTTAATTCCTTCTTTTTCTTGGCTGAAGAATCGTCACATTCATTCATATATGTAGCCATTTTTACAACAGATTGATACGAACTATATTAATATTTGAGTATTTCTGTGTTTGTGTATTTCTTGTTATCTAATTAATGAATAATTAAGAAGTTGCAAAAAACAAAACTCTTGTTTCGCCATACAAAAAACACTGTTTCAATGGCGAAACGTTAAAATAACAGTTTCATAACCTGAAATGAGTCATATGTCGATAAAACTGTTTTTGATTTGGATCAAAAACTTTGAGTGGAAAAAACATCTCTCTCAGCTGTTTTTGAACTGTTTGAGTTATGGCAAAACATAAGAAACAAACGTTTGTTTTCAGTGTTTTACCTAGTTTCGCCCGAGCATAAAGCTTTGTCAGACAAACAATTTCGTAATGCATATATATATCACGCCCGTATGTAGGTTCCATATAATGTACGTAATCTTTAATAAAAGTAGGCAAATCTCTAATTTTCCCGCCAAATTTTAGAGCCTCCAACCTTTTTACACGAATATTTCCCTCTGAAGGTGTATTGGAACGCCCTTTTGGTCGTGTAGAAGATTCATCGCCATCTTCCTTTTTATTCGCTTCCTTTTTTGCCGTTATTTTGGCCTGGAGGTTGCAAAGTTCGGGATGTGAGTTCTCCATAATTACGTTTGTCAGAATCTAGAAGCATCTTCCTCCATCACTATACCGTAGATTCCCATAAAAATGAACACGCATATAAATTTAAACATAAACAAACCTTACCGTTTTGACTCGGAACTGTGGACAGTAAATAAAAAACTGGAGGAAAACATTAATGCATTCCAGCGTAAACAACTAAGGAATATACTTGGCATCCACTGGCCTGTCCAAATTAAAAAGAAGAATTTATACGAAATCACAAAACAGAAGCCCTAGCCAATAACCATATTCAAACGAAGACTGTCGTGTTTTTGACACCTCATAAGGCTACCAGCTCGGCAAGCTGTTGAACCACTGTTAAGGTTGGCTGATACAGTCATAATCCCAAGTATTCTCTATAATGTATTTATATTTTAACGTTTCCGTCATTGTTTACTTTGGTTTAAATTTTGACTTTGTTGGAAGCTTTCCCATTATACAGACGAGGAAGTTAAGAAACTAGAAAGCATACAGCTAAATATCCTAACATGAATACTGGAGCTACCGAAGACCACTCCATATAATGGCTGACAAAAAGTTGATGCCCTTCTACGACACAATAAGGTCTCATGACAAAAGAATACTTCTGGAACAAGAAAAGAAAGCAAGGAAGACAAACTTGGTACAGCATTACAAATTATTACAAATTACGAAATTACATTCAACCCTAAAGTAACAATGAAATTAATGTGGAAGACGTATGTTAAAGCAAAAGTAACTCAAAAAACAGAAAATAAGTTCAGGGAGAAGTGTGACACTTCAAAAAATCGAAATATGTCCGAAACGATCCTTACAAAAAGAAGGGATACTTGATAAGTAAAGTACCACTCAATGTAGCAAAAAAAATGTTACAAGCAAGGATGACAATGTCGGCCATTCCTGCAAACTATAAGGTAGTAGACATCGAATATGCCAATTGTGCAGGAAAGAAGAAGAAGGAAACGCAGAACACTTATTTAAGTGTGAAGTAACAAAATAGCTTGCAGACGTGTGTAAAGTCGGAGTTGAAGACCTAATAAGCATGAATGTGAAAGCTGAGAGACTTATCAAACTTTTTTGATAAGACTGAAGGAACGTTACAACAAGAATTAATAACAACGACCCACAACAAGATAAAATAATGAATTGATTGCAAAGTTATTTGTAGAGAGGGAATTGTGTAAACCATGTAAACCACCACAGCTGCTAAAATATATTCTCTGATCTGTTTCTTCGGTGCTTCCTCAGATTCTTCATCAGATGATAACTAGTTCTTAGAAGTTTAGAGTATACGGCCACTTAATAATGGTACTTCTTAATCCACTTGAAATTCAACATGAGTTATGCAGAATTATTTATCGTAAACGGCTGATACGTAAACAAACAAGCCAACCCAATTTGAATATGAACAATGAATGAATTTAAATTGTTGCTCTACTCTACTGCCTACCTTACTTTTGACTATTCAAAAGTATCTACACTGACTGTGTCTTTGATTTGGTTCCTTGCACGGATTGGATGTTTAATTCGATTGGACCAGGAAGATGAAAGAACCAGACCGTCACAATAATATTAGTTTTGCGGTGTACGAGGCGTAGCCGAAGCCAAATACAGCATCTGAAGTCCCAAAGACTGTGCAGCTAAACATTGCTCTAAGCAAAACAATTATTTGTATGATAAAAAGCTGATATAGGGTCAAGTACATCTAAATGCCACTTGCTATATATTTGAATGGTGTCTGATAGGTGCACACAGATAAGAAATAAATCTATGTGCAAAGGCACAGTCACGTATTGCACATGCTGCGGGTATAACTACTTTCTAGGAACTCTTAATAAGATATCTGACGTTCAGTTAACCACTCGATGATGTGATTAGAAAATTCATTCCATCACTATTTGGGATATCTGTGAAAACAGAAACTGAAAGTTGCTTGAACTACCTATAAAATATGGTGGTCTTGGTTTTCATTCACTCAGTGCTTCAGCTTTGAGATCTTCCAATGCTTCCATCACGCTACAGCCAGCTACATTAACACTATTGTTTCACAATCAGAAGTACTTTCCAGAAGCGAAGAAATTAGAGCAGCCAAATCTCAATCCATTTCAATAATTAACACCGCTGCAAGCAACCTAAAGATTGATATCT
>JAUKPT010004899.1:0-10794 GCA_032273505.1 Nanomia bijuga
TTGTGGGTTGTCGGACTTGTGAACGTCGGACTTGTGGGTTGTCGGACTTGAGGGTCGTCGGACTTGCGGCATGGATCACTGAAATCTGAACAACGTCAGAAGGTCTCTTTGATTCATCGTCATAACAACATACAATAGGGTGTTTTTATGTTATGTATCTTATAAAATAAAAGTGAAATTGATTTAGAAATAAAAAAAAGTTCATAGATTAAAATTAAATCACGTTGTAAAACGAGTTTCTTTTAATTAATAAGTTCGTTTAAAATCAAGGGCATGCACGTTTTTTTTATAAGAATAGTATTTTTTGGTTTCCAGATGATTATTCTTAACTTTTCGGCCAAATTCATCCTAATTTATTCTTAGCATACACATCAAAAATGATAAATATAGGGCATCGAAAACTGTTTTTATGGCAAAAAATCGTTGAAAACAATGAGAAAAATATCGGTAAGTTAAATGAGAAATATTGGACTCATCATGTAAAAGATAAATATCATTCTTAAGAAAAATTCAAGATGAAGTATATTTTTAACCTTTTTCACAATTTCAAAAGAAAGCGTTGCATGATGTGTTTACTAAGAATAAGGCAGAATGAATTTGGCCAAAAAGTTCAGAATATTCATCTTGAACCCTAAAAAAGAACAGCTGGCTGTGATATTTCTGCTTTTGTAGAAAACGCAATGAGTAGACCTTTTCCAGAAATCCTAATGTTTCTTTACAAGTCTAGCAGAAATCTTATTGACTCGAACTGTTTGACAGTTTCATTTCATTTCTCGATACGTCGTGGATTTATTCCGTGTCCTCCCAATACGTCTCCTCTCATTACGTCCCCTTCCATTACGCCCCCTTCTCATTACGCCCCTTCCCATTACGCCTTATTCCCATTACGCCTGCTCTTATTACGCCTCTTTCCATTACGCCTATCTTACTCACCCTACCTATTTCTCTTTGTCCATTGCTCTTAACTATCTCATTCTATGAACTTTTTTTATTCCCATTACTCCCTATTTCTCTGTGTCCCTTTGGATACAGAGAAAGGGAGCGTTATGGGAAGGGGAGTAGTGGAAATAAAAAAAGTTTATAGAATGAGAAAGTTAAGAGCTATAAGAGACACATATAAATAGGTACAAGGGGAAGGGGTTGTTATGGGGAGGGGCGTAATGGGAAGGGCGTAATTGGAATCATGCAAGTCTAACAAGTTGGTCTATAGAAATTAAAAGAAAGAAAAAAACATGGAAAAGAAAACTTTTTTTCGAGGAAATTGCTGGGTAATGCAATTTAAGACCAATCTTTCACCGTTTTACCAAGCGTGTAACGACTCTATGTCCGCATTATACATAATTACCATTAAGAATTAACCAATATGCATTAAAAAAACACAGGAATAAGTATCTACTTTGCCACCCATAAAACAACACTTAAACCGGAAAATATAATTATATGAAACATTAATACATTTTAGTAGTAGATTCGGGGACGAAAATAACCACCATTGCCACCTCTGCAGGGGATCCTGCGCATAACTCGAAAAAGGGCGGGGCAGTGCAAATTAATAACGTCATAAAATCGTCGGAAATGCGCACAACTCGGAAATGCGCACAACTCGAAGATGGGCACAACTCGAAGATGGGCACAACTCGGAAATGCGCACAACTTGGAAATGCGCAAAATTCGGAAATGCGCACAACTCGGAATTGCGCACAACTCGGAATTGCGCACAACTTGGAAATACGAACAACTCAGTTTTTCTAACTTGTACCGATAATGAGTTCGATATTGTTTAAAACCTTTTGTTGTATAAATTGTTAACAACTTACAATGTTTGCAATTTGATAGGTTGTAACACAATCGTGAAAATTAACATATACACAACAGGATGCCTCGCTGTCTTTGATGTTTTCAATTTAAATAACTGTTAAAAATTTATAATGATATGAGGTACGACCGCCTTTGATATTTTAATAATTATTTAACAAAAGATTGAATTTCGCATAAAACTATGACAACACAAACAATCTGCTTCAGATATAAATAACGGTTTATCAGTAGGGTAATATAGACGCAATATAGACGAAATAATGTTAAAGACAAAAATTGATAATTGTAGATAGTTGAACTGATAGTTGTAGAATCACATACTAGTGTGAAAGAATTTTATATACACGACGGGAAAGACGAAGAAACGATAACACACAGACATCGCATTTAGGTTTACTTATACAGATATTGTTATTATGTAGTGGGATCGAATCGAACCCAGGCCCTACATCTGTAGAATGCCACCAAACGTTGATTACGAACGCACTAAGCTTCGGCATCGCCATCACCTTGTCAGTTATGTGGTGTCGTATTCTGCCACGAGAGCAGGAAACAACAACACATGTTGCGAGAACATGCATCTACAGGCATCGGTGGTGGTAGTAGCAGAACACAGTTAAACACGGATCGCGACTCACCAATTCTTTCGCCTACAGGCTATTCTCAAATTGACGAGTACCAAGCCGCAATCGACAAACATTACTCCACTATTCGTTCCAAAATAAATTTCGGTAGAGAATGGAATAACATTAACCGCGAAATACCACCAAACTTCTCGTACAGAGACCTGAGATTAATACTGGACGAGGTAAGGAATGAGGAGCATGGAGCATTTAAAATCAATATCGGATTTGGAAGTATGCTATACGATACGATCAATCAAATGTATAGATATTTTTTATATATCTCATAATCACTATTTATTTGACAGAGCGTTTACAATTTCAAGCAACTTGATAACTTTTTTTAACAAAATTCTGTCACTGCAACTTACAGACGAATACTATTTGCGCTTATTCAGGATGGGTTCTGGCGGGTCTTCCCATCCTTGAGATTCGTGTCATGCGACTTCGAGGTATTCCCATTGGAGCAGGAGTTCAACTTCCATCTCATATTATAAATTCTAAATCGATTATAGGTTTAACTCGTAGCAATGCATACGGTCATGATTTCGAAGATAATTTATGTTTATTTCGATGTTTGGCTCTTCACTTTGGAGAGTCAATATGGTCTCTAGAAGGTACAGCAAATCATTTCAAGAAGAGGCTTGGAGAATACGCTAAACAAAGCTTTGACAATGGTGTTGAGTTAAATATGTTGTCAACTGTTGAAATTTGTTTCAAATTCGCAATCAACGTATACTCTCTTCAAGAAGACAAGACAGCCAAATCTAACCTAGATTATGACTGTAAAGAATACATAATTGAACAGAAACGCTTGAAAAGAGTTAAAGCGTTTAAACTGAAATAATATATCGAGCAAATAACCATCTTAGGTTTTAACTCTTAAAAATACGACATTCCCATAATCAGACAATACCTTCCATCATCTATCATTAAATACGACTACATTCCAAAGCATTAGAAAAACAAACGGGTACATGGCACTTTCATAAAAAAAAATGATATTCCTCGATATAACAAATGTATTTACACCGAAAGGATGCTTTCCTTACAAATGGTTTAATTCGTTGAACAAACTCGAAGAACCTTCTTTACCTCAACGATTGGAGGAACTAAAGAAAGTGTTGATCAGACTCTCCGCTGCCACTGCTGCCTCTGACGCTACCTCCACAGAGACTGCCGTTACGAACTGATGTTAGAAACGGTGAAGAAACTATTCGTTCTACTCCATCTTAACTTGCAAAACTATTTCAGCTGAAGACCTTGAATCTTGCGAACAAAAATGGGGAAAGCAGGGTATGCAAACGTTTGCCGACTACGTACGCAAATATAACAACGCTGACGTCATCGGCTTTGTCAAAGCTGTCGACAAAATAATAGCAAACGAAAAGTCGGCAAACGGTCTTGATATGTTCAAAGTACCGGTCAGCCTACCCGGTCTTACTGAAAGATATCTATTTAGTAAACTGGACGATAAGATCGATAATTTCGTCGGTTTCGCTGAAAAACACAAACATTTAGCAAAACTAATGCGTGAAAATATCGTGGATCATCCATTATACTTCATCGCTACCAGAAACGTGATAAGACACTTATCAAGGGTAAAAACGTGATCGGTTTTGACGCGAATTCTCTCTACCCGTATTGTATGGCAAAGGAGATGCTGACCGTCAACTATACTCTGCAGGAGGAAGAAAACGAGTATCGTAAGGAAACATGAAACAGTCGAGAAGCTGTACAATGGTTAACACACCTAAATCGGACAACAGGAGCCAATATAAGGCACGCCGAGGTCAAGGGAGAGATTCGAATCGCTAACTTTGAAGGAGACGGGTAAGACGAGACGACCCAATCGGTGTACGAGTACCACGGGTGCTATTGGCACAAACATTTCTGTAACACCTGGTACGATGCCAAGGTGTTTGGTAACACGCTGGAACGGGAAGAGTCTTGGTTACAATCTCGTTTCCACCAACAGTTGTGAATGGTTCAAAACAGAGGAATCCAAAAATTGGTAGACTCCCATTACCACAGATGTTGAGACACCGTCATCATATCAGCATCCGTCGTCATCTCAAATCACAATAAAGGATATCCTCGAAGATGTCAAAAACGATCGAATCTTTGGTTTTGTTGAAGTAGATATCCGTGTTCTAGAGAAACTAATACATCGCTTCAGTGAGTTTCCACCGATTTTTAAAAACACAGAAATCACTATTGAAGACATTGATTAATAGGACAATAGCACGGTCGTCGATCAGCAGTATGCATGTAGAAGGTATTCTTCTTCTCACTCCTCTTTTGAAATCGTAACTTCGTATGGGGCTGGTGGTGGCGCGAGGAAAGCGTCTCATCGGTTACCAAGAAAAAGCCGTCTTTCGCTCGTTCGTTCAAAAAGGATGCAACGATCAACGATGTGCAGACCTAGGAGGTGCTGAATTCAAAATGAAAGGAGAGGCAGCCAAAACAAAATTGAATTGTTCATACGGTCGAACGCTCATGAACAAAACCAATCATACGAAATTGTCTTTTACAAAACAGGAGAATTTACCGAATCACGTCAATAACCCGTTCATAAAAATATGCGATGAATTGAACGAACAAATCTTTGAAGTAGAGGAAACAAACAAAAAGATTGTTCACGATCTCCCGACGCAAATCGGTCTTGCAGTCTATTCGTACGCCAAACTACGGATGCTGGAATTTTGGGAGTTTATCAAAATTTTTTTGGTTAACGATTACTACCAGCTGATGAAAATGGATACTGGTAGTCTGTACATCGCATTTGCTAGGGATACTATTGATAAGTGCGTAAAACCAGAATTTTGCGGCAAAAAATGGGCGATGGAGACGCGAAAATGGGTTTCTGCCGAAAATGAAGATATATGTAGAATTAAGTTCGAAGAGCGTTTCATTCCTTTTGCGCAGTGGGATAAAAGAACACCGGTTAAGTTCATGGTGACGGACAAGTGTGTCTTAATTCCAAGGTGTATTTCATCTGGAATGATAAAAAAGCAAAGGTCAGTTGTAAGGGAACGCAACAAAAACGAAACGAACTGTTAAAACAGCATTTCCTTGACGTTCTTGAGACACAACAACCTCACTATGATGAAAATTCTGGATTAGTGAAAGATACAGAATCCACCATAAAAACCTATACCAAGAGAAAGAAAGGTATGGGATATTTCTATGCAAAGCTTAAAGTTCTTGCCGATGGTGTTTCGACAACTCATCTTGATATATAGGAGGTAAGGTCTTGTCTGGTAATTGAACACACGCCTCAATCCATCAATCCGTTAAAATTCATTAGGACATATAGCTAGTAAATTTATGCGACGACAACTCGAAAATAAAAGAAAAATTTAAAGTGAAAACGACTTGAAATGATGATGTGTAATCAAAAAACTGATTTCAGGAAAAGAAATTGTCATATAGTTGTGAGTTAATACCTCAGGCTCCATGCTCCTCATTCCTTATCTATTGCGGTGAAGTGGTAACAACTTGATTTTTTTTTAAATATTGATAACTCAAAATTGTAGTCTCTTTTTTTTTGTATCATAACGGCTTAAAATATGTTGATAATCGAATACTGATTTAGAAAATTGTCATATAGTTGTGAGTTAACAGCTCAGCATGTGTTTCTTTTTGACGTTTCGAGTTCAAAAGGTTGTAATATAGGTGTGAAAGATTATAAGTAAACTTAATGAGGTTCCGGTCTAGTTTGATATTTCAATTAGCATCAAAATATAATGGAGGCGTAAGTCAGCAAAGTTCGAAACATAATGACTTGAAATATCTTGAGTAAACAGCTCAGCTTGTTTTGTTTTTTTATGTTTCAAGTTTAAAAGGTTGTAATATAGGTGTGAAAATTTATAAGTAAACGAAATGAGGTACGATCTTTTTTTTGATATTTTGATGCGTAAATCAAACATTAATTTCAAAATATTGTCATATAGTTGTGAGTAAACAGCTCAGCATGTGTTTCCTTTTAATATTTCGATTTCAAAAGGTTGTAATATAGGTGTACAAAGACCGGCTATAAATTGAAAGACATTCTTTCTTTTTTTCATCATTTACAACATTTACATTTGCAATTCGAAAGCAAAATTACGAACAACAACAAGATGTCTAAGTGCAACTATTGCGAATCTGTACAACAGCAGTTGTTAAAAGACGGTGATGATTCACAAGTAGTCTGTGAACATGGTGATGTTATTATTGAAGCTGATCAAGACTCTATCGACGTTGGACCTTCTGCAGCGAAGTCAAGAAAAGGAAAATTGATCACATTGACGGATTTTATGAACAAAGCAGACGATGCAACAAAATTACGTTTATCGGAAATAATTAAATGGAACGGTTTAAGTATGAATACGATGTACCGTGTACATAAAGTACATGAAAAATTAGTAAAAGACGAGGGTAGTTCTGAAAAGGAGAGACTTTCGTATTAGAGCTCCACGATGAAGATGAAAATCTCATTACTGTGTGGGTGACAAATACAATAAAAACTCAACTGTCGCAACATAAACTTGATAAAAAAGAATTGCCTAAACGAGAGATTAAATCGACGCGGTATTTCTTCAACGATTTTGCTATTGTTGTAGACATATATTTTGATGTATTTGTCATTGTTTATTTAAAGATTCTCTAAATAACATAAAGTTCGTGTTTGTATCCTTTTTTACCTGTTTGTTGGAATGTTACTCATCTTTGAGTTACGCGGTTTTTTCGAGTTATGCGCTTTTTTCGAGTTGTGCGCTTTTTTCGAGTTCCGCACATTTTTTCCAGTTGTGCGCTTTATCGAGTTACGCGCTTCAGCGAGTTACGTGCTTTCTCGCCCCCTTTTCAAGTTACTTGGTTGTGGCGTCATGGATTTGCGAGTCACGCGACTTTCCCACTTTTCTCAGTTATCACTGATAATATTCAAAAAAGTAAATAACCGTTAATGAATTATAAGGTAAAAAAAAGGAAAATAATTTTTAAGACAAAGAATATATTTATTGACCTTTGGTTAAAATACCACTCTCCGTCATAGATTTAAACAAGTACTAATAAAGAGTTCCTCGGATATCTGTTTCACGGAATACAATGTCAACAGAAAAGATAGAATATTTCTTTTTAGAAATACACATCCCATCAGATAAGATGATTATGGGCTTAACAGCTCCATCCATATATCAGTTGTATAACGCAGTTCGGCTACACAATGAGCCGATAAGAAACCATCCTAGGATCCCCCTCCACTATATCGTAAATATCTCCAGAACCCTTTGCTCTTTCAGTTTTTCTTTAAGTGACTTTTAATATTTATTTTTCAGACATCTTCTGACAAATTTTGGGTTTTATTGGATAAGTGGTTCTGGGTCAGTGGTGCAAAATTCGGGGATGAGTCAAAAAATTCTTTATTTTCCCATATAAAAGCCTAAAATACGTCAATGGCCATAAAATATGTTTAGATTATTCATTCAAATTTATACTTGGACACAATTGATATACTGTTAAAAGAAAGCATTAGACAAAGTGTAATGAAAATGTGACGCCGTGACGTCATTTTACGACGTCGTGACGTCATAAGACAATATGTAACAAATGCTGGCATAATAAAGTGCTAATGACTACAAAAATAATGTTAGATTTCGAAACGAACGTTTAAATTCGGATTAAATGAGGGGTCAACCACTTTCTCCCGATGCCTAAAACTAATTTTATCTGTATTTTTCTAAAAGAGATCAAATGTCGGTTTTTTATGACGTCATCGCCAAAAAATGACGTCATGACATCGCCATGTCGAAAATGTTTACGTTAATTGAAAATTTCTAACACATATTACAATTGTGCCAAGTATGATCCGTCTAGCACGTCATTAAGGTTCTTTTCAATGGGGGGATCTTAGGATCCCCCCCATACAAAATAAGCCCTACCGATAGGGCCATACAAAATAGGGTTAATCTTGCCGAATCAGTCTTTTCAACTACGTGGGAGTCTGAAAGAAGTTTTCAATGATTCAGAAGTACAAAATAAGAATATTCTTATCTCATATGAAAGATCAATGAACTCTTCGATTGTGAGGGGACATTATAGACGGTTTCAACAACGATGCCTCCTATTGGTTAACTTCAAACACGACATAGTACGACAGCTTAAAACCCCTCTTCTTTCTACTGATTTTATCGACTTTATCTCAATTCAAACTGAACAATTTATATAGGTAAGCGTATAAGGAAGAATTTTTTACATAATATATTGTCACAAAACTAAATTTCGATATCAAAATTTGCATACTGCGCAACTATTTGCTACAGTAGACTTTTTGCAAAATATGCCCTGTTTTCGACACGTTTCTAAATAGGTTTTATCATTTCTTTCAATCTTTCGTAAACATAATATAATGGAAGGAATGTACCATGTCGTTTTATTCTCATAACCCATGCTAAGTAATCGGTGATGAATTCAAAACATGTTATTTAAAAGACCAGTAAAAATGATAAATCTGTAAATTGGTCTTTGGCGAAATTTGTCGGAAAGATAACTATTTCGAGGAGAGTGGGATGAAATCACAGTTCGGCACAAAAAAAGCTTTACTAGAACTGATATAAAACATTCACATCATCGGATAAGTCTATCTTGAATAGATCGCACAACAAATTGTTTATCTTTTTGATTTGATCTTCAATCATAATTTTTTTTTTGAGTTGAGATAGAATTGAATCTACTACCATCAATCCTTATCCTGCCTAAATCATTGAATAAATAATGATGATACTATAACAGATGACCAAATAAAGGTCGCATATTATGATGAATAATTTCTTCTTTTCTCTTTGAGAAACTTGTCCCTTTCCTTTTTCTTTTTGAATTCGGAAAATGTAGTCAAGCAAAAAATGGAACTACTTATGAAAATATTTTGATATCAGAAAATGAAATGTTTAAAGAAAAATGCGATAATATGATTATGGGGAAATATTTAAAAATAACAATAGTAAGTAGGTACAAATTATTTCCCAACAGATATGAAAAAAAAATGATAAAATAATTATAGGTATGCCCTGATCTGCATTATAACATATTTAAGTCCTTTTTGTAATCACAGAATTTATGCCCACTCCTTTCCTCCCTCGCATTATTTCCGGGAAGAATTTTGAATATTATAAATAATCGCATGGATGGAAATATTAAGTTCTGATTTCGAGAAAAGAAAATCCAAACGAGTAAAGATGTATAAATGACAAAAAACACTCCTGACTCCAAACTTTTTTTATGAGCAATATAATATTCATATAAAAAACCTTCCGATGTTAATGGGTCAGGAACGTTCATTTTTACTGGATAATTAATAAGACTTTGATAATTCCAATCAAAAGGAAAGCTCATCAATATTTAAAATTTTCATATGAAATTGCTTTTCACTAGCCTAGCCCACTAACCGCCCATCAATACCTTGCGTTAATTCATGAATAATCAATAAGCATTAAGAAAACAACAACGAAAATTTAGGTACAGACAAAGTTAGGATAGCAATAACATTTTGGGTTCAATACAAGAACATAGAAACAATAAGTAAAAGAAAAATAATAAGACTCAACTCAGTGGCAAGAATATATTTTGTCAGTGCCAACTGACGCACCAAGCAGAAAAGATAAAAATAAGATAAGAAACTGGCGCAGGAGGTAGTGATGATGATCAAGTTAAGACGAGGGCAACTCATGAGAAACGGCCAAATAGAGAATTGTAGCATAGTATTGAATTGTTTTCTAAATTAGTGAGCAAGGAATGACCATAATGAGCATGTCCAGTTCATTTGACAAGAGAATGGCAAAGACTGATTTTAATGGGGTTACTCTTGCATTTGTATAAAGAGAACAGTTAAAAGACCATAAACATATGACGTCCAACTTTGAGGGGGGGGGGCAGGGGGGCACTAAAAAATATGATATTCCCGTTATCCCAGTACACTCAACTCCACCGTTGGCTAGATTACGGGGGGCAGGGGTTCCAAAAATTGGCCAAAATCACTGGACGTCATATGCTTATGGTCCCTAAGGAGAAAATGAGTTGTTGACCCAGGATTGTTTGTACATAGTGTTACAGAACAGAAATGCTCTTTATCGGTATCATTCTAAATCCATTTTGATAACGCTGTTAATGAACGAGAACTTCCTTATATACGTAACAATTCCAGATAATTTTAGGCAATCCAGATGACCACTGATGCTGTATTTATTCAACATTAATAGTCATTTCAATTGAAGTTTACATTATCGAAGATTGCTTCAATTGCAGTTGCAAATTTGACAACATTCATAATTAAAGAACTTTAAATGTCACATGAAGACTTGCACTCACATGATAA
>JAUKPT010004900.1:0-10794 GCA_032273505.1 Nanomia bijuga
GCTAACTGGTCTTAGTATAAACCCTGAATTCAGGTGAAGCATCTACGAAAATATCCTGGGGGGGGGGTGACTGATTATATGAAAGGGGATATCTATCAAAAAGGGGGAATTCGTTATTGGAAGGGGGTTCTAACCCCCTTGCACCCCCTAGCACACTATGAGTTTTCCTGAGTTTTCCATCCTAGTAAAGGCTGGCCCTAAAATTCAAAAAGCAACAGTAGTTTATTTAATTTTAAAATATAATGCACCCTAAATAACACTAACCTAAAATTTCAAGATGGTAGTGACTAGGGCCTGAATAAAAGGGTCAGTAAGGCAATGCACCCCAATTTCATATGTATCTTTTTAAACTAAATTAAATTAAACCAATTAAATTCTTCTGTACTTTAGATGTCTTATCAAGAAGATCAAGACAACTTGGTTAAACAATGAGAAAGAAAACATGAGGAAAGAATTAAGGCTTACCCAAAACTTCTGTAAGCAGCCCACATAATTGGTGTCATACCATTGGCATCCACCATATCAACATCCTGAAAAAAGAATCAAATTTTAAACTCTAGTTCAAGTTCAAAAAAATAATCAATGAAAGGAGTTCAACAACAAACTTTGATACTCACTTGTCCTTTAGATATTAGGTATGCTACAATAGGTGTATGCCCGAACTGTGCTGCTAGATGTAATGCACCGCAACCTGGAATATAAGATTTAAAATACCTTATATTTTAGATACCTTATACATACTGTTTATTCTATTCTGTCTGTGTTTATCTTTTTCTTGGTTGCAGGTCATTTTGACTCCCCAAGTTATGGTAGGGTTAAGAGGAGATTATATAAACGTTTTGTAATTTATATTAAATATATTATCTAATTTAACAATATTGCATGTCAAAAATTAGATTAAAAACGCGATTTAGCAAAATACATGAATTGTTTGCTAATGGCTACCTTAAAATAATCAATAAACAAATTAATTTGAAATAAAAAAGTATTATCATATCAATCACCTTCATTGTCTTGTATTGATGGATCCGCACCATATTTTATTAGTAAAATAGTGGCATCTAAATGTCCTTGCCTGGAAAGAAAAATAATTGGATAAGTAAACAGCAGTAAAGTATTTTTAAGCATAGGTTTTTCCTAATAGTAGGTGGTGGGTCTATTTACCATTGTTGCTAGGAACTACAATGTAACCGATTCAGTTGATTCATTTTGATGTAAGAACTCACTATTTTATAAGAATACTACAAAATTGTGAATTAACCATCAAAAATAATCCTATCTATCTAGGGATGGTTATTTTAGTTATTTTACAATTTTACATCTTTTATTCTGGCTGACATCACAAGTTTTCCCTTTTAACTCTTTCCTATAAAACATATACTCTCTTTTTTCTATTTTCATATTTCCACATCTATCAAACTTTAGTCAATGACATTAAGGGAATAATCTTCTGAAAAACGGTTCTAATCCTGTAGAGGGAAGTAATGCTCTTTATCTTATAGAATCCTGATTAAAGCGTGAAGAATTCAAAAATCCTAGAATCAAAATAAGGTAATCTGCTGGTAACCCTTAATATCTCAAAATGATTGGTTGTCTTGTAGATGGTGGTGGTGTCTGCTCAACATGTCAGAATGAAACTAATGAAGTTGGAATACTCAAATGCTATGACTGTCAGAGAATATTCCATGGAATATGTAACAATGAAGCGACTTATTGTAGCAAAACATTTCTAACCTCACACAAGAAGCGAAGTGGAAATTTTATATTTGTCTGTGATATTTGTCTGACAAAGAAGGAGCAGAACCAAGCCAGCGATCTGAAAGATCAATTATAAGATCTCACTGCCACAATTGAAATGTTTACTGATGAATTCAAATTGTTTAAGGAAGCAAAACAAGATAAAGAAGAAGAAGAACCAAAGCAAGTCAAATGAAATTCAAGGAACGCCATGGGGAAATGCAAATCGTGTTAGAATTATGAAATCGTCATTGTGTATCAAAGCAAATGGAAATCATGTAAATATGGAGTACAGGAAGTACAGGAACTTGTTACTACCAATAACATACAAGTGACAAAAACAGTTGTGAAAGATGTTTATCTTGATAGGAAAATAGGGAAAAATTTACCCCATTACTTGAAAATCAAGCTTTCAACGAAAACCAAGTAGTGTCTCTAAAATCCAAGGTGAATTCATAGAAAAAGTCAAAAATCAGAATCCCAAGATTAAGGAGAGTAATGATGCAGGTTCTGAGTTTTCTATAGTTTTCTCAACGAAACTCAGAAATGGTGAAAACAATTATCAAGTGGTTGCTATGCTCGAGTAAGTGAAAATATTAGAAAGGTTATCAAGTTAGAAAATGATAGAATATACAATGGCCTTGGTACAAATCGTGTTGTTGATAGATTTTATGTTAAAAGATGCAACAAATGTCAAAAGTTTAGTCATTATAAGAGAGACTGAAAATAAAGTATGCTGTGGCTATTGTCGTAAGGGTCATAAATCAACTGAATGTCAAGAAGTTGAACCAAATGACTACGATAAATATGAATGTGTAAATTGCCATCGTAATAAGAAACCGAGTGTAGGACACTCAAGTATATACTACAAATGCCCATCATATCTTGAGATGCAGAAGAAAATGAAGAAAACAATTCCATATTACCTTGCTTGCAATGTAATTATTTGGAATCTTCGTTCACTCTTTATTAAGATAAAATTGCAAAATGTATTACAATTATTTGAGGACAATGATATACATATTGCGTGAGACGTGGTTCGACTCAAATAATGTAGCTTTTACTGCTACAATTAAAGATACAGGGTATGAAATAGTTCATTGACATAGAGAAGATAAAAGAGGTGGAGGAACAGCAATTATTTATCATAATACATTAAAAGTTAAACCAGGTGAAGTACTATGGGATATAAATCTTTTGAATATAGTAACATCAGACTATTGCGTAAATGATATTGCTAAATTGTATCTATCAAAAGCAATAAATATAATTTAAAATATTTGGTGAGAAAACTGAACTGTTTCTAGACAAAATAGCGAATAAAGAAGATGAGATAATAATGGTAAGTGATGCAGAAGGTGATGTAGATGCAAAGAATCTTTCAATTTTGATGAATGCTTTTGGGCTAACACAACATATAAAAGGATCGACACATATACATGGCCATACACTGGATTACCTGTATTGCAATGAGAAGGAAACAAGTATAGAGATTATTGTATTACATGGAACATTAGAAATTAATACTGACCATTATGCATGTACATTCAAAATTCCATCAGAACCACATGGTAATATTAAAGAGACAATTTCTTTTAGAAATACTAAGAACATTGACATGGTAAAATTTATTGAAGAATTGAAAATTAGAACAAGACACATTGATTTTATTGATGCTGACTTTACTACATGCTACAATGAGTAAGTCTGTGTCAGAAAAATTATTAGACGAAGTAGCTCCTATCAGAACAAAGAAAGTTCTAAAAATAAACAAACCCAAATGGATTGATGAAGAGATATGAAAAGCAGAATTAAAAGATGAAAAATAGAAAAAGTATGGAGGAAAAATAAAACAGTAGTAAATCGTGTAAATTATGTTGAACAGAGAAAGATATATGCAGAACTGTCAATTGAAAAACAACAATCATATTACATAGGATTGATTGATGCATGGAAATCAAAAATCCTTATACAAGGTTGTGAGTGAAGTTCTTGATAATAAAAGTCAAAGAGTATTACCAGAGCAAACATATGTAGTGGAACTGGCAAACATATTTAACAACTATTATGTAGAAAAGATTAAAAAAAAATTAGTGAAACAACTACTGACGAGTATACAATACCAACAAGAAAATAGAAAATAATTGATGAAATGCTTCCACTATACAAAGATCTACTGAACAACTCTTTATCAGAAGTTTCAATGGAAAGAATAAAGCACTCTGTAATTGATCCATTATTGAAGAAAGATGGTTTAGACCCAGAAGTTCTTAAGAATTACCTTACGGTAAATAATTTATTATTTAGAAGAAAACTCATTGAAAGAGTAATCTCAATAAGAATTGATAACCACATGGCGAAAAGAAGAAGAAGAAAAAATTTGCATACATAGCACTGAGACAATGATGACTTAAGGGTTTTGATGAAAATAAATGCAGTCATGATATTTTTGGACCTTAGTGCAGCATTAGACACAATTGATATCAATAAACTTCTTACAATTTTGTCAGATGAGTTCGGATTAGCTGGAAATGCACTACAATGGTGTAGGGCATTCTTAACAAATAGGACACAGAGGGTTAACATAAATAAACAATACTTAGATAGTAAAAGAATTAAATAAATAATTGTTTTTCATTCAAAATCTCTAACAATTCAAGTCGTAAAGGTGGAACAATTATTGATAAAGATTGCATAAGGTTCTCAAAAGAAGTAAAATATGTTGGAATTTGGTTGGATGAAAATCTTACCATTGAAAAACATACTAACAAGATTGTCTCACACTACTGTAAATTGTTGAGAGACATTGGTAGTAGAATACGGAACATTCTATCCAAGAAACAATCAGAAAAATATTGGTTCATGCAGTAATATCTAGTAGGCTAGATTATTGCAATGGCTTGCTGATGAACACTAACAAAGTAAAAAATGCAGCAGCAAGGTTAATTGAAAAAACAAAGAGAACAAATATGATATCTAGGACAATAAAGAACCTTCATTTGTTAAGAGTAGATGCAAGAATGATTTTTAAAATTCTGCTATATGTTTATAAATGTGTAACAAATTAATGTTTAGAAAATCTGTAAAAAACATATTAAAGTCACAACTGCAGACCACTAGATTTTATGAAATTAGTAGCATATCAACCACTAACTAATTATGGTATAAGGGTGTTCGATTTTAATGGTCCAAGATTGTGGAATGCACTTCCTCTTTATATTTGAATCGAAGAAGCTATTGATAAATTTAAGGGACATATCAAAAAACTATTGTTTAATGAAGCAGATGAACTTAAAAGAAAAGCTTTTTATTGAATGAATTGATGGCAGATCTTTATACTACTTATTATATTTTATTTTAAATTTAATTTAAACTGTCCCGAGGTATGGTGACTTGTGCATCATACCGAGAAGACACACTATACTAAGAAAACTTTATTATTATTATCATTAAAATAGACCTTTATACCCTATCAAAATCATGGTCAAAATCATATGTTAATTTTTCTGAAAGAACAACAAGGGGGAATTGATCAAAACCTATTTCTTCTATGTTAAAGGAATTAATACATGTCAAACCAAAACTGTTTGCTAAAACGATATCATTTTGAGATCTCCTTTCTTTAGGCGAATTTACCATTTAACACATTTAAACACCATTAAACACCATTAAACGTCATATTATTGACTGGAAAACAGTTGGAAGCTTCTTGCAAGATCAGTAATAAATGCTCCATGATTATTTACCATTTGATCAGCATTTTTACAGTATGTTCCATTTTTTGGAGAGGGGTAGCAGTATAGCAGTATCACCAATTCTAGTGTTCATGTCACCTCCAATTTGTATCTGTCAACTTTGACATCATCAACAAGAAGCTTGCCATTTTTAATGATAATCCAAGGAGGGTCACCCTCGTTTGCTGGGGGATGATCCTTTCGAAGTATTCTGTAATTTCTTTCTTAGAATTGGTAAGATCTGTTTTTAGATTAGCAACATCTTTACAAGCTTCTTTTTTGCAATTTTTTGCTTAATAAATGTAGATTTTGTTTAAACTTTTGAGGAACAGTTTTTGTATCCATTCTATAAAATCGCTGACTTTTATTGTTCCCAGTGTTATCATCTTTACAAAAAGGTGCACTATCGTAGCCGATTATTGGGTTTTCAATGAGACATTCATTATAAATACCATATGATCCATGATCTTGGAGCAGTTTTGTTAGTTATTGCATTTCAACATATTTGTTGCATTCAATAAGCAATCAAGAAATGCATTCAAGTATGATGAAAATAATTAGTTGCGTTGGAATGTGATAGGATTTATAGTTTCTAGTTTGGTGTATTTGAGATAGTTTCTATCATCAATTTGACTTTATAACTTAACAGTATTTTTGAAAAACTAAATATCATTCCAACTTAATTTTTAGTTTAGCGGGCCGCCCCCGACCGGCTGTGATTTTCCTGATATTGAAATAATAATATTTTTATAATTTCCATCCAATTCTTTATCTTTGTCTCTTTACATGTTTCCTTGCCAAATCAATTCATTTTGGCAATGATCGCAGACCTATTATTAAACTGGCAGTATAATACACGAATTATGCATGATATTAAATCTCTCGTCTATTTCTGCTCTCATTGTACTACCCGAATCATCATAAATAAACCGTTCTCCCTGTTTATGATACAACGCCTAGCAAAAAGGATGAAGACAAAAACATAAATCTATTCTAGATGCACAGAAAGTACGAAATATCATTCCATGAAGTAGTTGTCTCAAACCTCGATGTATCTATACTACAATTCTAAATTGACAGTTGGAGTCTATCAAAAATTATATGTACTTCGATTTATCAAGGAGGACAATGTTTGCATTCTTTGTGAGTCGGTTTATTGTTTATTGCTTCTTTGAGTTTTACAAGTTGTAGTAGTTTTCACAGGTTCGTCTCATTTTAGATTTAAATTCATCTTTTTCATCTGCTGTCAAATACTTCAAATGTTTATCCATATGGTAGTAAAATGCTTCAAATTCGGTTTTGATGTCATTGATGTTGATCTTTGTTAGAATGTGATGATCTAATCCATACAATAATATAGTTTTTTCTTCAGTTGTGAGATTATACGATGAAATATTATGAACAATATTCGTCAGACTAGATTTCATCGTCTTACTCAATGAACAAAATGTGACAAAAACCAGTTCATTCTTCAAATTTGACGTGTTTCTTTTGTTTTCCTTCTGCAATTCTTTCAGTTTCTTATGTCGATTTATCAGTTCTGCTTCAATTATTGTTTTTGCTATGCAGACGTTTACCTCCTTAGCTTTAACAGCAATCTTTGGTTTAGCAAAAGTTGGAATCAACTTGTTCTACCTGTAGGTTACTAGGAATTTGATGTCGGATTTGATTTTCTTGATACTTCCCATATATCAATCCAAATATATTTTTAGGGCATATAAATTTAAAAGAAAGTTAACAATGAGTCAGTCAGTCACAAAGAAGCAAAGGTTTATAAACCTAGAACAACCAATGTCGGACTACTCCTACTATACATATTTATTTATATACTTGATTCATATATTTATTTCACACAATGTATTTATTCTCCTTTTTTCTATTCTGGTTAGTCAATAATTAATAATAATAATATTCCCACATACACCATGATTTTTAATTTTTATTAGGAAATAAAATAAATTTCATGTAGAAGTTCTTATAGAAGTGAAATAATTCTGCACTTAAATGAAAGTTTCTACACAGAATTTCATCAATTCTCTCTATAAAAAAGCTATAACTGGTAGATTTAATTTTTTGATAGAACTCCATTATGAGTATATATTTCATTAATTTACAGATTATTATTATTATTAATATTATTATTATCATTATTATTATTATTCCGACCCAGAAATGTATGCCTATATGCCCACTAAACTAGAAATTAAGTTGGAATGGCCTAATAAATGATATTTTTTGTTTTTTAAAGAAATTTCTGTTACATACTGTCAAAAACAATTAAAAACTATCTAATTTTCTATAGTTTTTTATATGGCAACTCTCACTACCACATGAATGTGCAGTCCAAGGTAGCTTTACGGGTTCAGCGGGTTCAAAGTCCAAAACTATGAACTTACAATTGAATTAATATATATTTTCCTAAACAACCCTAAGATATACGAATATAAACTAGAAAGTACCTTACTTACAGGTACCAAAAATAATCAAATATGAACAATAATATATAAAATTCCATTAAATCCGTAATATAAATCCAATAAAGTCTGTTTCCAAATTCTACTATCGACAGCTCCCCGCCTCTATTTGATCACAATTGCTGGATATCACATTCACCTGAATAACACGATTTATACTGGTCTATTAACAACACCTTCTATTTCGTTTTAACTACTTCTTCAACTCCAAGTCGTTTTAAAACTTAGTTCTTGATTTGAATAATCTCTGTATAGTGACTTCCTTTTACTTCATATAGTCGCTATCACTCCAATGGTAAATGTTAACTCTAACACTCTTATATAATTCCTTTTGGTATACTGTATTTTAACTAATCCCATATCTTATTAAAACGATCAGTACCACTGTGACTTCATTCATAATCTCCTTATAGAAGAGCCATTAACCTGATTCATCATTCATTTATTTTACAACCTGCTTGCACCTGGAGCTTCATTCTTCCGACTTGACTCACTTACTTTTCCTTAATTTTGTATCCCTTTTATACTGAAGATAGTGAATTTTACAAATTTTAAAATTTTAGAATTTCATTTAAATTTTCTGAAAATGGATAAGAAAATAGATTCACAATTATTTTGTTCTTAGCCCTAAAAGCAGGTACCCTTAAGATTTCATTTTAAAAAGAATCAGTTAAAAGGAGTCATAATCCAGATTTTTTCACTGGAATAACGCAGAAAAAGTGATTTTCGGCTTTAAATATTGTAATTTGAACCCAGACCTCTGAAAACTGAAAACTTCAAAAAAAAATTTCTGCGCAAATGACGCTTCCAATCAACACTCAACTACTCGAGGATAATTTTTCAGTGAAATATTGCAGAAAACATAATTTTAGGCTTAAATGCCCAAATATAGTAATTTAATCCCAGACCTCTTAATTCATGCAGAAGTAATATTAGAAAAACAATTGATCAAAGCGAAAAATGCCCATTAATTGTTGCTCTGAAACCCAAGAAGAGGTAGTAATCTGACGAAATAACCCTAACAATAGAGTTTTATTGAAGGTTGTAGCATAAATGAATAGAACATTGATATCCAGTTTGAAAAACCATCCAAAGCATGCGACTTAAAATTTCCTAGAAAAGTTCCGTTCCGTTCCAACCATAGCAGTGTGAAACACACAGCTACCTAATATGAATATGTATTAACCCTACATATTTATAAAATGAATGAAAATATAATGTGGAGTTGTTTCAACAGTACGATAAAATAATTAAATCTTCAAAGCAGACCAGGTAAATGAAATTTTATTCATTCTTTGAATTTAGATGGACAGATAGGGCTTACTTTTTAAAACCTTTCACATTACACATGGGTCCAAAAGCGGTTCGACAAAATGTCAATAAATCTTGACCACCTCACCTGATCAGGAAAATTACCAAAAATAAGGCCTGCTTAGATTTCTTAAAAAAGCACGCTTATTTATTAAGGGTTTTATCAAAATGCAAATTTTCCCCCAGGATGCCTATCTTCCTGTGCTTTGGAAAATTTAATCGATTATTTTCTGCTGAGATAGGTTTTGTGATTTACCACCCTGCTGGCCTTCTTGGAATTTTGAAACCATTGTTTCTTGGTCTTGTAATAACAAATTACAGTCAAAACAATAGCATTAGCCACATGGAAATTAGCCACGTAATTAAAACCTATTTTACATGGGCTTTTTTTAGGGCTCACTTTACATATAGCCGATATAGCCATTTTACATATAGAAAGTATAACTATCAGGGATCAAGACAAAAATAAAACGGATAAGTTTTTAGTGTTTTTTGATATCAAATGCAACAATGAGTTATCTTCTCATGGAACAAGAAAATAAAGAAAATTGATGAAAAAATGCTACAATATGTACTAATAAATACACATAAAATGCTATCAAGATGGGTATAAAAGAATAAAAATGTGTTCTAGGTATACTCTTCAAGGATTTATAAACTTTGACAGGCAGTACAGAAAATGTCCCAATAAATGTGTCTCCTTAAATTTTGCTAGAAAGTCAAAAGTTATAATACTTGATTATTTCTTCATGAAATGCCTAAAAGATACCTAAAGCTTAAAGAAATATCACATTTTACCAAGATTATAATACTTAGTCTCCAAGGTGAACAAAAATATTCCAAATGTTCCAATAATTACTCCACCTTCGTCCATCGCCACATTGCCACATGGAATAAAGATTTCCAAAACTCTGCCCTGTTCCAAATACCCCCCCCCCCCATTTTATCATTGTTTTTATCATTTAATGTCCTACCTGGGGGAAGTGATTATCCTGAATACGGCAAAAGTTTGACTTCCCCATACCCCCCACAATCAAAATCAAAGTTTTCAAATCAACTCACAACGAAGAATAATTCTTTTTCTCCCCTCCCTTCTCCCCAAAGATTACATGAGGAATTTTTCACTCTCCTCAAAGAAATATAGGAATATTTTAACCCCCTACAAAATTTCATCATAAAGTATTTTTACCCCTCTCCCTCCCCTCAAATTTGCTCAAAATATTTTCACCCCCTTGCCTTTCTCCCCCACTGGTTAAGCATTAAAAAAAACTCCTACTCCTTAGAAGAATTTTCACCCTTTTTGCAATATCCAATCAAATCAAAAACATTATTTGGATTTACTCCCATTACGCGCTCTCCTATTACTCTCCTTCCCATCACGCCCCCTTCCCAGGGGTCGGCAAAATTTTTTGCGCATACATTGCTGCCTGAAATATAAAATTCCCTGATTGTCTGTTAACAATAGAAATAACATAAACACGATCGAAAGATAAATCACTGTTGAGAAATCTTGCACACCTTCACGAAAAAGCTTATTG
>JAUKPT010004901.1:0-10792 GCA_032273505.1 Nanomia bijuga
AAAAAATACATCTTTTTTTATTTTTTTATCTCTTCCCTTTAAAAAAAGGTAAAAAAAACACAAACAAAGGGGTATATTGCTTAAACTCTTGAGACCTCTAGAAAGGGGGGGTTGACACTGAGAAAGGGGAGGGTTCGACCCCCTCTTAGAAACTATGGATTGTTTTACAGAGAATAGCACCAAGCACTGTCAAAAAGTGATGACAGGGTGTAGAGAGTAAAATGTGCATGTTGTTTCTATGCATGATTTTGAGCATGAGTCCATATGTATTACAGTGAAATATGAAAGATTTTAGCAACTTTTAAGATTCACTGATCAAATTGTTTTAAGGGATTGGGAGTGGGAGTGGGTTTGGGTGACTTAATTGATACCGCCAAGATATTTGCATGTGAACCAGTATTAATATACCTTCCTGTCTCTTTAATTATCATATGTACATTTTCTAAAGTATTTCAGTTATTCTTAAGTAGTTTTTTTTTATTTAATTACAAGTGTGCCCACTCAATTCTTGGGTTAAGACATTGTTTCATTAAAGTGTCAATATAAAAGTGGAGATATTTACAAGACTTGGTCTGGTAAATGTGGTCAACCACACAGTATTGGTTTTCTTTCTAAAAAAGAATTTATGATTAATTTGTTGGATATAGTATTTGTTCTTTCAGATTCTTGATTGCTTGAATATTACATGGTGTATTCTGGACAAAAATCCTTATTTTTTCCCCTGCCCCAAAATTCACAGAACCCTTAAATCTTCCCTTTTTTTGTGACATTTTTGGCATTAAGAATATTTATTTATAATATAAATGTTCAGTTTCAAGAAAACGTTTTTAGATGAACACAACAGTAGGTAAAATATTCAACCATTCAATTACAGAGTCTAGACTGCTCAATAAAATTCCATACACTCTCCTCCAACCATTATAGGTGGTGTACTCTGGTAGGTGCAGAACATAAATACCATCTATTTTTATGTTAGGTGTCTGCTGTTGAGATGAATTAGTTAATTGATAGCATGGTATTTTCAATGAAGGTTGAATGAAATATAATTCAATTAACGTTTGTTTGGCATTTTTTACCGACTAATTATTTCAGTATATTTAAAGAATAATCAGAGTAATTTTTAAGCAATGTACTGTGATATTATTTATTTGAATTGTTTGATATTTACATGGTAATAAGAAATTATAATTGTATTTGTTTAAGTATTTGTTAGGTAGGTATTAAAATTAACAATCAAGTTGATTCGAAAGGTAAATTTTATATTTATTTATCTTATGACAATATAAGGTCTAGATTTTTTTGTTGACATATGTTGATTTGAAAACAACTTCTTTTAGTTTTGCCTCCTCAGCACACTTTCTCTTTTCTTATCTCCTACACATTTTTTTTGTGGGGTGTTGACATCAGAAAACTGGTATAAATGCGGTCTTTTACACAAGATCTGCAGTTTTCAATATTGGATAGAGATTTTGACCTTGAATTTTTTTACAGATAACCCACTGCTGGGCATCCAGGGCTATGCCATTCTGTAGTACTGTTATCATATATCAATTCAAACTTTTCTTGAAATTGAACTTCTCATCATTTCATTTTTTGCTTTTTTCATAATCCCTTTTTTTAGAATCATTTTTTTCATTCAATTTCTGAAACAGCATGCCAAATAATAACACAGGATGAATTTCATCTAAGCCATTACTATAATGTATGATGTCAAAGAGGAGTCTTCTTTCTAGTCGATAGTTTTTTTTTATATCAATATGAAACCATTTTTAGTTTTGTATACAAAATACTTTAAAATTTCATTTTGTTCTGTTCAGAATTAGTTCTGGTTACATTATCATTTGAAACTGTTTAACAAATGTCTATAAAGTTCATTCAAAGCTGATCAAAGACTTTTTTTGGAACTTTTTTTATGTTCATGATCATGGATTCATTAGTTAGGTCCCCCCAACGCAGCTTAAGTACATTTTCCGACATCCTTCGACATATTTGCTCCTGTTTTCAGTATTCAACTTATTTACAAAAAATATATGAAAAAGTAAAGCTTTCACTTCCACTACCCCATAAGCCTTAATCCTCTCTCTCAGCTAAGGGATTCCCCTGAACCTCTAGCAAATAGGGGCAAGAAGTTAATCGGTGATATCATGTAGATGAACTGCTTTTTCTGGTTTTTATGCGTATGTGAGAAACAATTTCTTGATTGGAGGAAGATAGGTATTTCTTCACAAGATTTACTGAGAAAGGATCATTTCCCCAGCCTTCAATCAGCTATTCCCCCATAGGTCGGTGGAGGTGGTACAAACTGTGCTTCAACTTTTCTGGATAGCATCAGCTCACTATTACTGACACAGACCAAATCTGACCAACACCCATTGGTCAGGAAGGTCTTATATCTTACAACTTTTGGCAAAAAATTAGGTCATATTGGCCACAAAAGTACATAGTCAACACCAACCTAAACATAAAGCTTGGGAAAGCTTGGAAAAGACTGGGGTCCTTATCCAATAAATTGGGAAAGGACGGGCTTGATAAGAGATCAACCAAATATTTTCTAGTCTCAAAAAAACCTTGACGCAATAAGTCTAGATAATTATTGTATTTTTTTTTTCTAGTTATAAAAATTATACATACTTAAGTCAACTACTGGACGAGCCGGTTGTAATTAGCATTCTGTTGTATGGTGTTGAAGAATGATTGATTAATTGATTTGTGCACACTTCAAATATTTTGTCTGGTATAAAGATCAGGTAAGGAATTATTACCAAATGTTGGCTATTTAAGCTATTATATTGGTTAGAAATAACAACATCAGAAAGCTAATTGGTTTAATTTAAAATGTCACAATTTGTAGTTTCGTTAAAGTAGAAAATGAAGATACTCTAAGAATTTAGCCACTGAGATGACTTCAGCTCACTCCAATATGGGGTCTCAATTCAAGCAGGTCTAAAAAAGGTTTAACTTATTAAGTAAGATCCATTTAAAGGTAGCATCTTAGAGTTAACAAGGTCATTCCATGACCAAGATCTGACCAGGTTCAAAAAGAAGAGTTTACAAGGTCACAACATTTCCTTTAGGATTCTAGGAGATGATAACAATGAATATAAGTGGCAGCACGGACCCATCAGTGTTAACAGCCTACAAAATCATGAAAGCAAACTAAACAACTTGACGAAAGTCCCCTACTCTAGGCATTTCTGACTTCCCAATCTTCTGTAGGAGGGGGACCCATATCCCTTACAATTTTTCTGTAAAAAGTAAAAAGAAACATATGTTTTTCGCTATCTGTATTTCACAAAAAAACAACGCTATTGACAAAATTAGTCACATGCTCACATTAAAATATGCCATGCATCCAACATCCCTTATGTGTACCTTCTCTGTTTCTGGGCCGACACTTCCTCCATACTATTTATAAATTATCATTCTTCTATCATTAGTAAGAAAGTGAATTTGATTCCATTCTTATTGTTCCAATAGCAATCGATTCATAATTGATGAGCTTTATGGAAAAGTGGATTTTCAGAATTATTCATAAACTACAGCAAAAAAAATTTCAGTCAAAAATTTCAACGTTTATTTTTTTTGTAATTCAATTTTAGATGAGCTTTTTATGAATATGTACACAGTATATAGTCCAATTTGATTCTGGTGAGCAAAGTTGTTGTCACATAAAAGACATGGTTTTATTTGTAAGGCTTTGAAATTTTGATTTGTTTTAAATTTCCAACATGATTGATTTATAGAACAGAACAAGTTGTAATTTGTGTCATATTTTAACTCAAATTGATATTCTTATCACTCAAAGCATGAGCTAGCTTTTTGACATGAGGGTCTAATCCAGAAATTAAGGGCAGGGTCCAATAGTTTGGAAAAGGGCACAATTATTATGTTTTGGATGAGCAAAATAGTTTCATGAGTTCAATGTTTGGAGGCATATTCTACCTGGACACATTAACAAAAAAATGCAATTTGTGACATCTCATTTTTCTTAAAAAAAAACTATTTTGAATTTCTCCTTTAAAAAGGTAGTTATGACATTAAATTTGTTTGCTATAGTTCAAATATTGATAGTATGTAACAGAAAATTCTTTTAAAAAACAAAAAATATCATTGGTTTTCAGGATATGATACAAAGTAACATTTTGTTACTTAAGTATCATTAAACTGTAAAACAGGTCGATTCTTATGATAAGTTACAATTTCTGTTTAGAACTATGGTTTGGGAAACCACTTCTAGTTTCTTTACAATAGAGAGATAGCAGTAACGCAAGTATATGGGATTCAAATCCGAAACATGTACCTAAATAAATATCTAGCAAATGAATACAGTTGTTTTCAATATTTTGTAACAAGACCGCAGAAGTAAAGAAAAAGGTCTTCCATGCATGATATACTTAATTAATCTTGTTAAAATCAAGTGAGTAATTTAAATTTACTTAATCTAGGTCTAGATTATCCCCTGAAGGTACATTCATTTTAATCAACTTTCCCAATCTTCATAAGCCCCCATCCCCTCCTCAGCACAGGAAACGATTTTTTGGGGGGATTTGGACTTATTTTTGGAATTTTGGTGTTTTATTTCATGATTTTGTTTTTTTTTTGGGTTTTTTAAAGTTTTTTTTTTACCTGTTAGCCCCTCGATTTTTGGCATGTTTCTATTATTTGAGACATCTACTATTAGTTGGCCCTATAATTGTTAAACTGGTTTCAAAATGAGGGTTAACATTATGGAAATAGGTCAACTGGAATATTTGTCTCAACTGCTTCAATTTTCAAAGTTCCCCACAGCTTGGGGTAAATATAATTTTTCAAGACACTCAGAAATTTGTCCAGATCCGCCACTGCTTACTTTACTTCAGCAATGGTGAATATTTTGGCCAAAATTGCTTAATTATGCCTCATCCACCAAAATTCAAAACTCTTATTTTTGCCCTGTTTTTTGCAGTGTTTCACGCCTATTTTGTGACTGATGATTGCATATGCACGATTGTACGGTAAAATTGGTAATAAAGTGAAAAATGACTGATGTAGGTAAATTAAAAGTGTAAATCACCAATTACACATATTATTTACTTATTCTGCTTACAATAACCAAAAATGCTAAGAAAATGCTAGAATTTGGTAGAAATTTAGCTTATTTTTGCCCTGTTTTTTTGTTTTTGGCAAAAAAGCTTATTAATGGAGGAAGCGGCTTCTGGACTTGTACTTTAGAGAAAGATTCTGGAAAACAGACACTTTTAATTCATTTTGAACTTTGGTTAGTGTTAAAGTGGATACTTAACTGTTGTTGGGTTTAATATCTTAAAAAGGAAACTATCATATCTATATTCTACCTTTCAAATTCTTGCTGTGAGTCAATTCTATATCTTCACATAAATGCTGTGAACCATCTTAAATAGCATTCTTTACATTCATGGCGTTGAAATGAACGAGAAAGACTCCCATTCATACTTCACTTAATATTTTACAATACGTGAAAAAAATGATGGCGACCTTAGTTATACAGGAAAACTTCAATCATCTTAATACTTATCACCTTGGTGACAATGGTTTGTTTGTGTCAGCTAATGAACTACAAAAGACTAGTCAACTTCATTCAATAATTGTGAAAATGGAAATTGTTTTTAATTAGTGATGGTTAAATTGACGTTTATTTTATTTCTAGTTCAATGTAGAAACAAAACAGCAAACACATTTTTTTTGTTCTCCCTGTCTTAGTTCAGCATCATATAAAGATTTTTAGTCTGAGAATGTATTTTAATTTCATTAGCTTAACACTACATCATTGAGATTCTTTTAATCTTATAGATTACTGGACTGAAGTAAATCATCATGGCTTGGATTAGGCCAGAAATGACTTTTTCATCATAATAAATTGTATTCAGTACTTAACTGAGTGAATTAATATTTTTTAAGCTTATTTTGTCCGCACACAACAGATGTAACACACCTTTTGTTATTAGATGTTTTTTTAAAAAACACATCAGATTTATTTCGTGTTCTGTACATCATAAGACTCATGTTACTACCATTATGTACACATTAGTCTGATATCTTGTTTCATCAGTAACATCAATTTAAAGTCATGATCAAATATAGAAAGACTATAATGAATCCCTTTGTGTTCACTGTTTTTAGACTCACAGACTTACCATTGATTACCTTGTATGTCCACAGTACACAGATCCCAGCAAAAATTTTAGCTTCCTGTGAGCACATATTTATCTTCCTGCTAGAAATTTAAATTTGAATAAGGGATGAAATGGGATGGGATGGGACATATACAAAATAAGCGAAACCTTCCTGGCAAGCTCATTTTCATGTTCTGGGCATTTTGTTGGACCCATCCAGTTTTTAAGTTTGGTTTAGTCAATAATATGTGATAATGCACATTCTGATTGCTTGAATAAATTACGAATCACTTGGTTATATATCTTGTTATTACCTGGATCATAGGGCCAGAAACCAGTTTGTTGGAGCTTGGATTGCCTTAAGAAACCAGTCCATATAGAGCAGGATTAGGCCCTTCTAGCAAATTTACTTTTTTATTTAAAATGTCAGTAATCAGCTTGAATATATTTTTGAAGAGAATGACATTCGAAAATGAATAGTAGATATGATTAATGTGATGTCAATTATTTTCCATTAAATAAAGTTTTATTTGATTTTGGAGAAGTAAAAAAAGAAAAGAAAATGTATTCCCTCTTAAGATGATATAGTTGAAAACGTTAAAGGAATTTTCCTTAAACGTTAAATTTTCCAAGTGAACTTGATTTGCTTGTTTTTGGAGTCCCTAATACGGTGTAGGGTGTCCAATGGACCTCATATATCACTACTGAGTGAGAGTTCTTATTTTAAATACATTTACTATCCCTGCGCCCCTGTGTGTCATCAACCACTCCAGCTATAATTTGTCACAGTAATAAAGTTTTTTCCATTATTTGACTTTCTGGGAACACTGTGTTGCGGCCAGGTGTCCTCGACTAATATTTTCTGGGATCACTGGTTTGGTGGGTCCAATCCAGTGTGACTGGTTAAGAAAATTTTAATTAGTTAGGGCACTAGTGCTAATCTTTTTAGCCACAGCCAAGTCCAACTGAATTTTTTAGAAATCTTTCTATTCAAACCATATTTGGGGTACCCAAGCTATATCTGAGTTAGTACCCTAGGGTGAAAACTGCTCCAGGATTCTAAATGCTAAATAGTCTGGTTAGGTCTAACATGCAGAATGTTAGGAATACTTCATAGCTTGCTATTAGCTATAGTCACAAATCGTCACAACATTAAAATAAAATTTGTTGTGACGAGTAGTGATGTTTGAATGGGAAATAGGCGTTTTTTACTTGTTACGGTAAAAACTGCCCCAGGATTTTCAAGGGTCAATATTCTGACCTACAATGCTGTTTCTTTCCCCACCCCCAGCAATCCTGGATCCTTTTTGCTACCCTGAAATTTGGGACGCAGGGCCAGAAAATTTGGCATTAAATATATAAAATCTGGCAGAATAACTAAAAATGGGGAAATTATCATGCTTTTGAGGTAGAAAACAAAATAATTGGAAAGAATATCATTATTTTAGGTTGAAAAACATGAAAAAAAAACTTTTCACTAAGGTATCACCTAATTTCTTTTCCATTCTGGAGCTGTTTTCTTCCCTATTTTCCAAAAAGCTGGGGCGGACCCGACCAGAATATTGACCCTTGAGGATTTTTTAGCTTGAACAAAACATCAAATGATGACATTTTGAAACTAACCAAATCAGTATCTCGATGATGTAATTTCCAACCTATCAAATAGCAAATCTACCAATTGCAGACAATCTCTTACATGTGTTCACAACAATGAATGTTGTCCTGATATTTGAACAAGATGGATTATCTTTCATTTCAACGTCATCCTCATATCAGTCTGTTTATATAGGATTCTTAAAAAGTCACTCTTCATTGTTGTCAAAATAATTCATTTTATCCAAAACATATTTCTATTCTCATTGAAAAAAAAACACTTACATAATTAATAAAATAACTGCTTTAAATTTCATAGAAATCATTTCCAAATACATAAGATAGGAATAGTTTTTAAAAAATGAACTGCGTAGGTTATCATAAAATAGTTGATAGTTAGTATTTTTTCATGCATATGAATATTTTTTTGTTATATTGTGTAATAAATTCAAAATACTGCATCTGATATTTCTCTGGTTAATATTAATGTTCAATTTTTTACTTGTATGATTTTAATTACAAAATAAAGCAGTTAGTTTTATACTTCAGTTTTCTTGAAGGTTGATGATATGCTCAAATATTATGATTGATTATACAAATGAACTTACTGTATTTTTTTGTTGTTGTTTATGTTTGATTGTATTGTTTTATGTGATATGATATTCCTATGTTTTTGCAGCATTTCTTTATATATAGTTATATTCTTATATATCTGCATTGATTGTGATGTGTTCTATCAATACTTTACAATACTTAATATATTAAACTTTTTGAACCCTGTGGTTATAATAAACAAACAGCTTGACAAAATTTCTTCAGTTATGTGTGATTTCCTAACTTTCCTAGTTGCAACTTTTTCCAATACTGAGAGATCATCCAATACTGAGCCATCCAGGTAAAGATTCGAGGTTTGTAAGGCATGGTACAATCATCTAAACTTGAGTCATATTTAGACTATTGATTGGTTGAATATAACATCAGCAAATTTCTGATTGGTTTATATAAAAATGTCACAATATGATATTTTCTTAAAACTTAAAATGATGAAAACATTTTTCAGAGAACCAATATGATACTTATTCTAGTAGCCATGCATCACTTATAGGAAGTCTTTTCCAGAAAATGCCTAATAAACATGACTGAACACTGAACCATTCCACAGTATCATTTGCCTTATACAAAGATTTAGCCACCCCCAGCTTGGGAAAAGTACTGCTGTTATTTGTTTTTGTAAGTCTCAGGTACATTATATCATTCAACCATTTATTATTATGTTTATTTTATTAAAATTCTTTTCTTTAGCTTCCCATATCTTTTCTCTATACACATACATTAATATCTCTGACATCGAACAGGAACCATATAATTTCTCTATATGGCCTGTTCATTCCAAATTTGTTTCCAAATTTCTTCAATCTGTATCGCATACTCCTTGAGGGCATTTCACCTACGCCTCTTATATACAAAAATACTTTTTAAACATTTTTCCATATGCTGATCCTATTTGGAGGATGTTTTGAGGGAAATCGAATGGAAAATAAACGTTAGACTTCTAAAGAAACATTGCATTTCGTAACATATTTTCAGAACAAACATTCTAAATCAAGAGATTTAGTATCATGAACAATTTTAAGATGCAACTGATCATACGTTCATCTGGCGGATCACACGTGAAAACCATGCAAAATATTTATTGAGATCGTGAAATTTAGGATGCATTGATTAATAAAAATCATTGTATCCACCAAGAGAACAGATTATTTGTAATTACCGTCTAGTCTCTCGAATGAGCTCCACATAAAAACAATTTTAAGGCGAGATATCAATCTCTTTTGAAAGATCTTTCGTCCACATATAACCGAGCCATTACTCTTTCAGACAGAATTAGTGAAACAATCTTAAAATAAATTTAAGTACCTTTTTGATACCTTTTATTGGTGAAATGTTTTTTTTAACACCCTGTATTTGTAATTCTCGTCTGTATTAAATTTGTTTCTCTCGAATGACCTCCACATAAAATCATTTATTAGAAAAAAATATATCAGTTTTTTAAGATTTTTGGGCCACATGTAGCCAAGTCATTACTTGATCAGGAAAAATCAGTGAAACAATCTAAAAATAATTGTAAAGGCCATTTTTTGACCTTTTATCGCGAACGTTTTTGTGAAACATTCTGTAGTATAGTTCTGATAATAACTATTTTCGATCGTTAAAAAGCATATTAATGACTAGATACCTTTATAACAGAAAATATATATGCAATGCATTTTGCACAAATTGTTAAGGGAATTAGCACGCTTTCTTTTATAAGAATAGTGTTTTTTGGGTTCAAGATGAATATTCTTAACTTTCTGGACAAATTCATCCTAAATTATTCTTAGCATATTCTTAGCATACACATCAAAAATGAGAAATATAGGGAATATCGGTAAAAAATATGAGAAATATCGGAATATCGAAAGGAAAACAGGCGAAATTTCACATCATGTAAAAGATAAATATTATTCTTAAGGAAAATTCAAGATGAAGAATTCTTAGCATATTCTTAACTTTTTCCACAATTTTATTTTGATTATTCTTATAGAGTATATTCGAAAACAAATTATTTTTTCAAACTCTAAAATAATTCGGACATTGTGGTAAGTATGGAACGAAAATAAGCCATGCTTCGGCTAGTCCCAAACTCCGTAATTTGAAAACTTAGCAGCAACAAATGGCTTTACTTTAGAGTTCAAACTTGCATGAAAAAATACATCAAGAATTCAAATAGAATTATTTTTATTTTTAAATAATTGTTTTTCAAAACTGATTAAAAACATTGAGCAAATTACCTTCATATCCCATGATCATCATACTCCAATTAGCTTCAATTAACTCAATTAGCAGTAAAATTAACGATAGAATGTTAATCTCGTAAAACCAATCATTGGAATAATTTCACTTCAAAGACCTCTCTCCCTATATATGGCTGGTTTGAGGATAGTCAGTACATCATGGCGTACTATATAACAGGCCTTGTCAACGTGATGCGCTTTTTGGTTAAGTACCTTCCAACCATTTGTTTGTCC
>JAUKPT010004902.1:0-10792 GCA_032273505.1 Nanomia bijuga
ACGTTTTTATGGACACCCAAAGTAAGCCCTATTTTAGCCTACATTACCCCCTGGAATGGTATGGTTGACAGCATCAAAAACTAACTTTTCAAAAAAACGCATGAAAAAAGCTTTTTTTGTTTCAAAGATATTCAAGTTCAAAGTTAATGAAGTCACTACGCTCTGTAATTCCCTTCGTTTAATGATACAATATGGTAATTTAAATCTAAATCATCTATTCTTGACGAAAGAATTTGGTGAAGGAAACCAAAAGGAAATTGATTCTCGATAAATAGAGAGCACACAATAATTATTTATGTGAAATGGAACATAGTTCCATATTCATACCTATAATGATAAAATCAAAGTTAAATAAACTAATATATATCATTTTATGCAAGTCACAACAAATATGGTTCGTGGTTCGTGGTTCTTGTAACATAGATTTATATTTTCAACTGAATAAGATCCCAAGAGACACCTGAATAAAAACCTATGTTCACTGATTAAAATCCCGAATGTATCAATTCATCTCATATAATTGTAGCTAATCTTTTATTAAGAATGCGAAAACACTTGCCCATCATGACCCCACTCTTTAGTGAAGAAGTTCCAACAAAATACTGAGTAAGATACCGTTTGAATAAAATCCCACATTCCATTAAGAACTATTAGTAGCACCTAACTTATTTGCAAAGTGTGATCTTATTATCGGGATCTTATTCATCCTACCCGTAAAAGGTATAACAGAAGCTATACTAAGAAGCTTTGGCTAAGCGAATTCGGCTTAACGATTGATTATGATTGTCCATAAAATTGATTTACCAATGTACCTTATAAGTAATTAGGCCATTCCAACTTAATTTCTATATTCGTTATGTTCTTTTTCTTTAAATTTGATTCCCTGAGCCAGGAAATTTATTGTTGAACCCTTTTTAAACGTATTCGGCTTTTTAAGCGCTCCTTCTACAGTATAGTAAGGGTTAAGCCAGATTGATATTAGTTATAATATTTGTTATGCTAGATGTAAGTATATTAAAAAGAGATGTAATAATTTTCTTTTCTTTTCTTTTCTATAGCCAAGCTCGTATGACCGTAAAGAAGAGCCATCGTGCTTCTTGGACTTACAAACACGGAAACCAGTTAAAAAGAGCAGATGCGAGGTGGCATTATGGGCATGCACGAAATACGAATTCGTCACGAAGAAAACCGAATTCGCATTCGTTCATCCAGGAGAATGTGGAAATTGCGAGAGACATGTGGTTTGTCCATGGACTAGAAAAGGACGTGAAGTAAAGAAAGAGGAGAAAAAAGGTTGGAGAAAATGGGTGAGCAAAGTAGGAAGTGGATTGAAAAAGGCCCTTGAGAAAACGAAGAACGTTGTGAATAAGGAGTTGCACAATTTCGGGAAAGTTTGTACTTTTGATGGGGAGGAGTTCAAAGATCGTTGCCAGTTCATGCAAGCAAGATGTAAAGTGTTCGCCTCAAAGAACATTATTTTGGCCCCTGCTATGAAAAAGATGTGTAAGTATTGTTTTTTCAACGTTTATCCTTTCATCACTCTTATAATCAGAAGGTGGACGGGTTTTTTTTTAATGAAACTTCATCTTTCAGTTTACAGTCATAAGTGAGTTTTGTATAAATTAAGGCTGAAAGTAGCTTGGCATATCATTTTCATGCACTCCAATTCACAAGTATCCTTGATAATCATAACCAAATTAATTATGTACTACTTTCGTGTACAGATAAGCAAATAAACTCTTATTACCTATAAGAAATACATTTTGTTCACTATAAAGTGGTATACCAACCTTCTCAAATCATGGGATGGGTTATAAACCTCCCCCCCACCATCCCAATTCCCCAAAGCTTCAGAGCTGTCTATATTTATAATTGATGATCAATTCTGTACTTTATAGTTTCTAAAGTCCGAAAATGCACGGATGCGGCCGAAAATATGGACAAAAATGCAGAGAGATTGATGAAAGGACCACCAAAATTCTAGATGGATGAGATTCGACACGTATACAGCCACCATTAAACAATAGTAGAAAGTGAACTCATTATTCAATGCACACTGTTTAATTGTATAAATTGTATCAGAGATAAGTTCAAAAGACTTGTACATATTGGGTAGCTCGATTCTTGTACGAAATTGTAAAAATTCTTTGAGCTGATTCTAAAACTAGTTGATTTTAGTTGATTTTATTGTTGATTGTATTATAGCGGATTGTCAGTACAATGTATTGTACTATAAGAAGTGAGAGGTATAAACACTGCACATCAATATCGTCCACGTTACATCACATCCAATCATTTCTTACAGAAACTTTACAGAAGTTCTATCATTTAAACATACATCTCATCAAACTCGTACCCAGTGCCGTCATAAAGTCGCCGCTATAATATGGGATAAAAGCACTGGGGACGAGGGTGACATCTCATGTCTCGGAATGTGATTTACCTCTCAATATGAAGCCTGCTGAATGACGAAGAGTATCCATATTTGTTGAATTGTAAAATTTTATAATGTTGTGATAATTCTCAGAAAAAAGCTACATTCAAAACTACATTTCAAGTTTTTTTTCTGTATCTTAATCATTAAAAGGTTCTTAAACGTAATTATTTTTTGGTTTTAAAACTAATTTTATTTAAGGATCATCTCAAAAATTAATTGGTTTGAAAATTCAATCATCAAGAATCGGATTGGTTAATTTAAAAATGTCACAATTTTGTGTTAGTTGCCCACCCCCGAAATTTGGAAATAATGAAAAAAATGAATTTTTATTTTGAGTGGAATGAGTTGGTAAATCTCTTGGCTTTCTATTACTTTTTATTTAATTTAAAAAAATCTAACATTTTATCAAATATGGCTATTTTTCTAAGGGTGTATGTCTGAAATTCTATCTTAAAGTTTCCTTATTAACTCCGTTAGCAACGCCCTTATCAAGGTGCAGTCAACACGCTATAATACCACATTTTTGTATCAATTCCCTTCTTCAACCTTTTTAAAAATGTTCAGCTGAAGAAATGTATTATACTTTTTAATACCGTTTTTCCAATTTTACGTTTTTTCGATACTGGCCTAGCTTAGGACAATCATAGACTCTATGATAGAGGGAAAAAGATTTTTTTCGTCATATTTTCAAAAGATTGTGTTTGATATATTTACTATGCAATAAATCTCTAAAAAAAAGAAAAGAAATTGCTAAAAAAAATAATTATAATGCAAACATTTAAAATTTGTTTTTTTTAAGGCCAATTTAGGCTTGAGAAATTCTCGCAGAATATCAATTTACTATTGTATGATTGTACTAACAATTCGTAGAGTTTCGATTCTTGATATGATTGCCAAGATATGAGTGGCCCCGTTCAACCAAAATAGTTCATAATGGAAAACGCAGAACAATGTGGAAACAATGATTATTTCATTATTTGTGTGTGAAAACACCTTTTCGCATTGGTTGAAAATTCGAAATTGCAAGGATTGTCTTTATAAGGTATAAAAGTCGGATTTTGTTTATTTATCTGCAAACCTGTTGAAATTTTACTGGCTTTCATTTTTATAAAACAAGTCAAAATAATTTTATCAATCCTGAATTCTGAACAACATGTCAAAAAAGTGAAAGAATTTGGGAGCAACCAAATTAATTTACCGACTCAATTTTTAAGATTTAAAAGATAAGCTTATCATTCCTAAAGTGTAGATCCACTCCAAAGTATTTTCGACCTTAAAACCATGCATATGCATGAACCTCTTTTTAATTCTAATGCATTTTTAAAAGCAAAGTTGAGTGAAATAAGCCGCAAGTCGTTGGGTTCTCACGCGAAGTGTTCTAGTCGAAATGACTTCCACAAGACTGTGTGGTTGACTCACATACAAAGGAATCAATCATTAATCAAAATATACCAGATTTATCTTGTGTACATGCAGGTCCTCCCATTCAGCGTATATTTTATTTATCGAGTCAAGATCGAAACACAAAAATTTGTTTCAACTTTGGTGTGGTGCGATGTTATCATGATCTTTATGTGTGCCAAGTTTCAAAAAAATCGGAAGTTGCACTGAACTAGATTTTTACGCATAATGAAGAGGCCTGTTATGTTATTAGTACGCCATGGTTGCAAGCAATTCACTTAAATGAAAATTAACGATTTATCGCCATGAAGTGTTAATGGCTCAGAAGCTTTAGAATATACTTCAGATTTTGTTCTGTTTGTTTTATGCAAAGTCTTTGCAAAGGAACTGAAGTTTCTACTCTAGTTAGCTCTTTCTGAGATAATAAATGATGATAGGCATAATTTAAAACCTCTAAAATTCATTACACTGCTAGGTTAGCTTATCCAAAAACTTTTTTTAGTATTTACTTTTTTATTCCATATGTACATTTTTTCGATAAAATTGAATACAAAAACTAAGATGAAAAAAATAAAGCTAATTACAGCAACAATAAAATCATTATAAAAAATATGCATACAAAACATTTATGACATTGACTCAAAGTCCGTTTAAGCGCCTCTCATGATAACAATTTGAAAGCATCAACCCTTAAAAATTATATCAGATTCTGATTGGTTCACTTTGAAATGCATATCATTTTCGCTTTTAAAGAGCATTATCTTGTTAATGTAATTTCCAACATATCAAACGGTAAAATTAGTCAACTTTAGAGAACAACCCTTGCATTTAACGCACGTGATTTTTCTAATTCCAATTTTTACTACATGAGCACAGCTTTGTAAGGCCTAGGAAGATATTCAGGGAAAAAAACCCAGACCCCCATAGAGCTTTAAGTAGATAGAGCAACTGAAATTTTCAAGTCCGAAATATCCCTGCTTGATTTTACCGCAGACCCGGCTTGAAATTTTGAAATTTTTGAAATTTATAATTTATTTATTTATTTGTCTGATCCTTGACAACGGAAAAACGAATCTGAGACTGATACTGTTTATTTTCTCAGATCTCTCCAATTTATTGTTTTGTTTCTCTCTCTCATTTGGGGGCTAAAGGGCTTTCTTTTTCCCAAAACGTCCCATTACCATGAGTAGTTTCAAGTCACATAGTATACAAATGGCGAATTACTAGTACATGAAAACGACAAACAATTACTATAAAGAATCATTTCAAGTAAGTCCTGTTGATATTGGAAAGATTTTGTCTCCCTTTTTCCTCAACAAACCAGGTGTCAAATGCCAACGTATCAGATTGATAGTCTTACAGGCCAATTCACGTTCACGGCTTTTAAGACCCGCAAAACTACCATACAAATTAAGTACTTGCACATCGTTTTTGAACGCGCTCCCTTGGAGACTAACAAACATATTGAAATCATCATCAATACGAGGGCAACAAAAGATGGTAAACGTGCCGTCACCATTTTCCGCGATATGTGCCGATAGAATGCTTTTGTCGGGTGACGTCAGCTGTAATTTTACGTTTTGGAAGTCGCCTTTTGACGTCTTGACGTTCATACTTAAAAATTGGGAATCATACTCTGGAAACTCCTTTTTAGGCGTTGTAGCCGTACTTATGGAAGGTGCTGCCGATGTAGAGACTTCAGAACCAATTTCCAATGGTGGTTTTTCAAATAAAGTTTGTACATTTGGGGGTATATTGAAATCATATGGTTCGAAGAGATCTTTTTTATTGCCTTTGAGTAAGGACTTCCAGTTACTATTTGCTTTCTCGGGCTTCTTGAATGAATTCTTTTGGGTCACTACTGGAGTGGCTGTAGACGAAGAAGAAGGTATAGATGATTGATTCGATTCTAAATGTCTCCAGTACGATGAAGCTTCTTCAATTTCTTTTTGACTTCGAACTATTTTCCCTTCGACAAGTATGTCCCATGCTAGGAGCGCTTGTTCTCGTTCGATTAACGAATGTAATTTCGCATTCGTCTTTTCCGAGTCTTCTTCATTGTTGTCGAAATGACCGAGTTTTACTTTCTCGTTTTTCGTTGTGTATTTTACGATTTCCGACATGGACGATTGGTCGTCTTCGTCTTCTATTTTAATGTGACCTGAAAAATATAAACGAGAAAAGGTTTCTGTTATTTCACCGGTAGCATTTAAATGTTGTAAGCAAGCTATTATACTATATACCAAAGTCGTCTCTATTCGCCGAAGGAATAAAATCACCGAGGGTGACCATATTGATTTTTTTTTAATTACAACGAGGAGTAAATCACTGTTAGATAGTTCATGCATCTTTTCATAAATGATTTCTTTGTTTCATCAGAAATCTCTTAGTGAGTGATTCGCTCCTCCTCTCCACTAGAAGTTGCATCGAAGGAAAATCCTAACAAGTTATTGCATATACTTTGTAATCTACAGAAAGGGTTTATTCACAAATTTAGAAAAACGAAGAAATCATTAATTGATATCAACATTAAAAGAGGGTTTTAAAAGATTTAGAGATAGCTCCATACATATTTTGAATTAGAACTACATTAAGTACTTATTCAATAAATGAGCTGGAGCGATGTTGTGCTTATGACCTAAATTCCAAGACCCAGTACAGGTGTGTATCAAAAAAATGGAAATTAGGACTTTAACTGGATATAATCCAGGAAATTGTTGTTGGAGCTCTTTTTGATGGAAAATCCGCTGACTTATTAAAAACTTTTAGTTCTTACCCGTTAGTGTGCACATTGGTCGACAACGCTCTTCTCCTCGCCCCCTTATGGCCTAAATAAACATGAGTTTTTTTTTTGGCCACGGTATCTACCATAAAAGTTATAATATCACGGGAAGCGTCTTTTTTTCTCTTTCCAATTATGTCAATTTTATCAAAAATGAAGAAGTAAAAGAAAAGAAAATAGAAAAAACTATGAACTTAAATAAACTTTAAATGAACTCTGAAATGTGTAAAAAGCAATAGCGACGCAATACTTTAATTACCGTAAAAATAAGCCATAAGATTTATTTATTTTTTACTCCGAAGCATTAATTTTAATGGATCTCTAAATATATTTTCTTCGATTTTCTTCAATCAAAAGACGCTTTCTTCAATTCTTTTTTGATACATACTATATGAAGAATTATAACCTTTTATGGTAGAAACTTTTGCCAAAACGATCTCATGTGTATTTATTACATAGGGGTGTGAGGAAGAGCATTTTCGACAAATGTGCACAAACGGCTAGGAACTGAAAATTTTCCATCAAAAAAGAGTAATTATATGGCATATTTTTAACCTTGTGGAAAACAAACCCAGTAACTAAGAATATTATTATCAAAAGTTAACCGAACTCATTTTAGTCTTTCGTTTTCCTTTTCAATTACATTAATACTTTATGCAGAGAGGAGTCGTCAGATGTCAAAGTAAATTGAAGCGAGTGTCATATTTTATTCTTTATTGCATATTATTTGTCATATGGTTACAAAATATTAATTGTCAGATATGATCATATTTACAAAATTACATATATTACCATGTAATCTTTGGATGTTCGTATGTAATATTTAACTATTGTAGATAGCTCGTCAAAATGCGTTGGTCATTGATCTTATCTTGACATGCGCCTTCATCTTTACACTGCCAGACCAAAGCTAGTCCTGGCGCAAGGAAAGTAGTCAGCTGGGAATCTTTATAGTCACCAGTACTAGTTTCGGTCTGTCAGTGTAGCCAATCGATAAAGATGTCACCGTAAAAAAGGACTTAGTAAACTAAACTACAGATGCAGTCAAATTAAAGAATGATAGCTTTGTACCAAAGTCAACTCAGTCAATAATCGCAGCGAATGGGGTCAGATTTTTCTGGCACACTCTGTAAGTCAAAAATAATTGGTCATTAAGCTGAAATATAATTATATGAATAAATGATTAAATAGGTAAATAAATTATACATACACGAATATAAATAAATTTCAAAAGTTTCAAGAAAATGTCACATGGCTTATAATTGGGTTGGAGGTCCACCCAAATATTTGAGGTATCCCAAACATGAAGGTCCCATGAAGGTAACGTTTAGAGAATGGTACTTCCAAAATTTGATCCCCAAAATCTTCTGTAAATTTGGTAGGTTCCCCCAAACGTTTTTTCAAAAATGTTTCTACCATTTGAATTATCAGTTTAAAAGGGACTGGCACGTTCTCGATGACGTCAGAAGACTAACACGTGTTCAATAACTGATGAATAATAGAAAAAGAAACGGTTGGTGGGATAGCAGTTCTCCCCCCAAAGAAAAAAACCCAAAAAAACCCCGCCAAGTCCTCACAAATATTCAAAATTTAAATCGCTTCCTGAGGTAAGGGGGAGGGGGCATACCATGTGTCATTAATCCCTGGAAAAATCTAACTCCCTCTTATCAAACAGTCCCAATTCGTTTTCGCTTTTTCAATCAACTGTCCTTGTATCCTCATCTCACGGTTCGGATCTTCAGGTAGTTCCGTTCCACCAATCAAAACGTTCCAATGTTGATACGTTTCATCCATTTTCTTGTTGTTCTCGCGTATGATTTTCCCGTCGAGAAGTGTGTCCCAAAGCGTCTTCGCTCGTTCACGGTTGCTCTCGCGTTCGTACTCCTCGATCGTCATCGTACCTGCAAGTAGAGGAAAGAAGAAAATTAGAACACAATTAGATAAAAATACAGATTTTGAATTACAACCGGCCATTTTCAAGTAATAAGATAAGATGAAAAAATATACAGATTCATATTTCAATGTTTCCAAATGAAAATGAATAGCAGATCTTTCTGAGTATTTCACTTATGCTTATGCTTATGATGGGTCTCGAATGGTTGAATTTGGGCGATAGAAGTATTCTTAACGCTCATAAACGCATATTTTGTGACCGATTTGTCTTCTATTATCTTTATACATGAATACACTGAATACCATATCCGCCATTGATACAGATTCATATTTCAATGTTTCCAAATGAAAATGAATGGCAGATCTTTCTGAGTATTTCACTCGCGACTGGTCTAACAGAAGGCTCCCGATTGGTTGGATTCTTAACGTTAAAAAACGCATATTTTGTGACTGATTTATCTTCTATTATTTTTATTCATGAATACACTGAATAGCATACCCGCCGCCATTAATACAGATTTATATTTCAATGTTTGCAAAAAGAAAAAAATGGAGACTCTAGACATTTGCAAGTTAGTGCTTTAGAAAATTAGTGTTGCAAAAATGCAACCGAAGGTGGGCCAAAAGAAACACTTCCCTAAAATAATCGATATTTTTAGCGTAAATATTTGTTTATTCTAGACAAATAAGAAAATCACTGCTGAATTTAGTAAACAAATATATTGTTCTCAGACATCGTAGAGTCAAATCTTCTTCTTTTTATGACTACTGTATCCTTCATTTATCATGCATTGTAAAAAAGAAATAGCATGGATTTAGATTCGGCGTAGTAAATGGCGAACTTTGGCGAATTTGCCGGCCCAAAAGCTTGCTTTGCCGGCGGTAGATGACTTTGGAAATTTTAGCAATCGCTAATTGAAACTAGGCTTTCGCCAGCCAAACAAAAAATAGTTGAGACCCTGAAATCATATGATTTATATTGTTATCAGACATCTCAGAGTCAAGTGATTTTCTTCTTTGTTCGAATTCCTTAATCATGCATCTATCATGCATTATGACAACAAAATAGTCTCATTTAAAGTCTGTTTCAGATTCTCTAAGACTTATGACGAAAGGATCCCATGATTGTTTTTCATCAGGATTTTGGGAAATGAAAGAAGAAGCTATAAGAAAAAAGATCAGAGAAAAAAAATTCGGAAAAATGAGAAGGAAGAAGAAGAAAATTGAAGAAGAAAAACAGCAACTGTAAAAGTAAGGGTCTGCAAAAATCCGGGGGTTTCATTGGGATTTTAGTTACTAGAAAACTTTAATTTTAGCTTGAATTGATAATTAAGGAATATCCATAAATTATGAAAATTGTACTTATTGATAAATTGTACTCTATTACTATTTTAAACATTCCTATCGCACGATCATTATCGTTTGTTTTTGTTTTGTTTTTGATAAAACGACACCCGGATTTTTGCTTCGAGAGAAAAGTAGGGGGTACTACAAAAAGGCTCATATCTCCTGAAATATTTGCAAATGTATATAATCAATGGACGTAAGAAAGATAGGGTTTTCGTACCGATATCGATTTAGCTACTTAAGACCCTTATTTTTTGTTGTTGCTGATTTTCTTCTTCGTTTTTCTTCTTCTTCCTTCTCATTTTCTGATTCTTTTTCTCTGATCTTTTTTCTTATAGTTTCTTCTTTTTTTCCCGAAAACCGGATGAAAAACGATCATGGAAACATTCAGATATTGACACTTTTGTCATAAGTCTCAGAGAATCTGAAACAGACTATAATATCTAATGTAATAATACAAATTATCACTAAAAATAGCAAACACCAGAGATAACGCCACGTCAAAACATACGTTTTTTTTATGAACATTTCGACATCGACGTTTAGCCTGATTATGAAGCTAAAAATAAATAAAGCCTAAAACTGAAAAGATTTCCTGAAAGAAGAAGTTTTTTCCTACATTTAATCCAAATTTGAACTATTTTCATCAAATACTTTCATAATCATAGTAAGGTACACGACACTTCTAATGTGATTTAGGCGCATCTACCATACTTTTTTTGAGGGTCTCAAACACCTCCCTCCCCAATCAACCCTAAACGCTGCTCCGCCCCCAAAAACGAAAAGCAAGGTTAGGAACAGGGTTATGATTAGAGGATCGGGACACGTTTATAACAATGACGTCACCAACCGACCGACAGACATCTAAATTTGAAGAATTCTCACCAAACAATGCCCTTCGGGCTAATAGAAATTGAAGATGGTGGTAGAGA
>JAUKPT010004903.1:0-10792 GCA_032273505.1 Nanomia bijuga
TTGACAACATATTTATTGTACTCTAATGAAAATAATAACAATATAGTAGTGTAAGTGATATTTCAATGAAAACTCTTAATCACCTTTCTTTTTATTTCTTTATTCAAATACCAATTTGTTGATTAATCATTAATCATAAATCATATTCTAATCATATTCTATCTACATAGGGTTATTTGAAAAATAATTTGTAGTTGGACACTGTTTTAAGTCTTAGCTAACATCCTGCAAAGTAGTATAAAGAAATTTAACCATTTGTTAAGATTAGCCTAAAATATAGAGTTTCTGAGAGGAATTACTCTTTTCATAACCTATGAACTATCATAATAATTAATTTTTTGTAACAGTTACATAATAACATAAAAATTGTGTTCACCTGCATAGTTATTGAAACTTATTTATATCTGTGATATAACCAGAGGGAGTATGTTATGATAGTGATAAAAATTAGATGTTTTTAATATCGATCATTATCTTGAATTCATTTCTGCTTGTATTTAATATATTTAGGTCCTTTTCAAATTTTTTTGTGAATAAAATGTTTTATGAAAAAATGTTTTTACTATAAATTTTTCTTTATTTTACTGATGATGAAACATTTGATTACGATACAAATTTTATTCTTTAAAGCAGACTTTTTATCGTCAAAATTTTCAAATAATTAAATGAATATTATCATTAGCTGATAATTGTTGAGTTAACGGTACTTCTATTTCTGAAGGCTATTTATGTTAAGCTCAGATATGCCTATTTTGTTAAGAGCTAGTGGATCCCTCTAGTTTTCTTAACATACTATTTCATTCTTACTGTATTGCTTGTTATTTCTATTTGTTTTGTAGACTTAATTTACAGTTTTGACTAATGATCTTAAGTTGTTTATTGAAGTCGATATTTTTCAGTCAAAATGATTAACATGGCTTTAAACCTCATACTTCTTATAAGATTAATAAGTACTAGTTTGAAGTTAGACATGCTAATACAATAGTAGAATAGAATACTTTAGTTCCCATGGGTACAGATCTCATTTTTTCATAACAGTAAGCTTATTATTTCCTCCTGCAGAAAGATAAAATCAATGTTTTGCCACCAAGAAAATAGTGTTCATGTTTTGTGGCTTATATGCTGAGTTGTTTTTGCCTTATTACTATAGCATTGTGACCTTGGTTGTTTAACATAATCTATAGGTACTTTCTTAAAGATCATAAGTGCAAACATAACCTTTATATCGTTTTCGATATCAATACTTTATTTTTATTTGTCTATTTCTATATTTGATATTCATGTTTTCTCTTTTTCAAACTAAAGATACATTTCTGAACAGCACAAAGATCTTTTAAGCATTCCTTTAAAGCGATAAAACTTTAAATTTGATACAATAAATATAATATACTGTGGTGTTCTTAAAAATAGTGTTTATGACGTGGTGAAAAATACCAAAGTTGAATGTATGAATTGTAAGTTTTTTGTCTGAAAAATAATAACTTATGCTTATTTCTTCTATTGTTAAATTCCCATTGAGGAGCATATTTTCTTTATATATAGGTTTTTACTATTTTTAGTGCTGCTTACAATGTGCAACTAGTGAAAAAAAAGAATTAAGAAAGTTTTCTTAGAAATTCTCTTTAAATAATAAGTTTGATTGGAGGAAAACATCATTTCACTAAAAATGGAATGACAAATTTTCTAGAAAATCCCTCAGCATCAGGATAAATCATTAATTCAGTATTAATACTTTGTTTTGCTTTCAAATTTCATAATTTTCTTCATTCTTAAGTTTTAGAACATTTGATAATGGCTGCAACTGAGATCTCGCTGCCAATGTTATCAAATGGGATGGCATCAACAACACCAAATGGACCAAATACATATGAAATGCCACCTTCAAAAGTTATACATTGTAGAGCAGTCGCAAAAGGTTGTAAAGAAGTAGATCTTGTTGAAGTAATGAGTTTATTTGGTAATGTAATCGCATTAAAACTAATGCCACAAGTATTTCAAGCTTTAGTTGAATTCGAGGATTTAGAATCGGCGATTGCTTGTGTCACGTTTAGTCATATGCAACCGATTCTTCTTCTTGGTCGTCAAATGTACGTGAACTATTCTAAAAGTACAGAAATAAACAGAAGCTTCTCAGCATCTGCACAATCACAAACTCCGAGCAATGTATTATTATTAACTATTGTGAATGTCATTTATCCAATAACTGTTAATATTCTGAAAAAGATATGTGAGCAACAAAATGTCGAAGTACTGCGTATTGCTATTTTTCATAAAAATGGTTTACAAGCTTTTATTGAATTCAAAACAGTAGAAGATGCTTCCCATATATTAAATGCAATAAATGGATGTGATATATATCCAGGTTGTTGCACATTGAAAATTGATTACTCGAAAACAACTAAGTTAAATGTACGTGCTAATACTGAAGAATCATTTAATATTGATATTATTCATAATGAGAAAAACAAAATATTGAGTTACACAAGTCATACTACTGGACATATTGATCCCGATATGTCTACCATGTTGGCTAACGCTGAAAATTTTCCAGCAGTTAAAAGTATATTAGAAAAAGCAATGAGTAGTAGTAGTGACTATGGAGCAAAAAAGATACATCTTGATCCCAATCCACAACCGAATTACCTTGAACAATATACATCTCCTTTCTCTGACTTGTCAAATGGTCATGGTATAAATGGGGGTGATGGCTGTGTTGCCATGATATTTGGTTTAAATAATAACATTATGAATTGCCACCATCTTTTTAATCTGTTTTGTTTATATGGGAATGTTATAAAAGTGAAAATACTCGTCAATAAACAAGGTTGTGCAATGGTGCAATACAGTGACCGATTATCCACTGATATGGCTATCCAGAATTTTAACAATGTTACATTGTTTGGACAATTGTTTCGAGTTGCTGTTTCTAAACATCCATATATCATGGAATCAAGCGAATCTACTCCTTTGATTGATGGATCACCATCTGTTGTTAACTTTCTTGAGTCTCGTGACAATCGATTTCGACCCATACCTGGTAAGAAAAATGATTTATTTTCACGCATACATGCTCCATCAAAAGTTCTACATTATTTCAATGCACCGCCAACATGCACGAAAGAGCGCATCATCCAACTGTTCAATTCATTTAACACTGAAATTCCTCTCAAACAAGCTACTATAACACGACCAGGTGGAAAATCATCATCAGGACTCTTAGAGTTTTCCAACATCTCAACTGCAACCGAAGCATTGATTTTAGCTAATCATGCTCCAATTGAAAAAGATATTGCTGATAATCATATAAATGTTGTTGGAGAAAAAAACCCATCTCCTTTTATATTCAAACTTGCGTTTTCCACAAGTCATACGATAAATAAATAAATGAACAGGTGAAAATTCCAAACAAGCATTTATACTGTCATTTATACTGTCTCATACTTAGCTGAAGTTTAAGTATTGTGTTATTGTCAATTCCCCTTATAAGCATAATTTATTTTTATTTAATTTATTTTGTTATAAAGTTATATATTTTCTATAGTAAAATTATATATATATATATTTTTTTTTAGAATTTATTTTTGTTATTAAATCTGTTGAAAATCAGTATAAAATATTTCTATTTTTTCAATTATATTGTTTGTTATTTGAATTTTGTTATTTTATTATCAGTTACTTTGCAACTTCCAAATCCACTCTAAAAAGAGGGGGTATATACTATGGCATCATTTTCTGTGGGATCTGTCATGACAGATTTTGACAGTTTTTTTTTTGTTAATCATCACATAAAAAACGTTTTAAATGTCACAATGACTTTTTCAGTTTAAAATCGCTGTGATTTGACATCTGTATTCAATCCTAGTAATAACATTTTGTCTTTTATTCTCCTGGAAAAACAAGTTTGCATATCAGGTCCTGCTACATTTTCTGAGGCTTATACTCATGAAATTAATTTTCTTATTCGTACTTTGTTTCTCATAATTCCATTTTGCACAACCTGCAATAGTTGTTTTAATATTTTCTTCTATTTAAAAAATTGTTGTTAATAGTTAAATCTTCTTTGTTGTTTTTAAATCTTATTTGTGTTATATTGTCTTTTTTTATTCCTTTCTATCAATATATATTAAATTATTTTAGACTCTAATATATTTTCTCTACCTTTTACATGAATTCATATTATTCAAAAGTGTTTTACTCAAAGGTCTATCTAATTTTGCTGTGTGATTGCTTGGAACTTATATCAGCAAGTAAGAATTGATTGTTTTGTTAAAATAAAAAATGATACAAGCATTTCAAAGTAGAACAATCAAATTCTTGATGATGTAAAAAACATGATGTTTAAAACAAATCAAATGGCAATATAAGACCTACTTGAGAGACAATCTATTTAATAGTGATAAATAAGTTTTAAGAAAGTTTCTCAGCAATAATGTTTGTTTTGTCTTTCTATGCTAAATATATGGTATATCATACTTTGGTAACACTTAATAATGCTGATTTAATATTAGATTTTCATCATTATTAAACTTTCATACTATTTGATATATTTCAACATTATGACTAGCTACTAGATTCTTGTAGTTTGCAATTCCTATTTATGTAAAGATGTTTATTTTTATGTTTTAGAGAAACAATCGCTGTAATATCCTTTTTCAGTCCATTTGCAGGCATTTGGTTTATTTCTTAGCTATTCTGAATCCTTGTTAAATGAATTTTTGAATAGAAAAGAAATAAAAGGGTATTGATAAAATGATCTTAAACACATGGATAAATAAAGGAAAGCGCAGTTCTGGATCTATTGTTTTTTTGCAGAATGAACAAACCACCCATTTGTAAAAAATCTTCATAATTAGGTACCAATCCCTGAAAGAAAAAGGAATCCCTCAACCCCTTTTAAAATTTTAGCAGGTCATTCTTTGGTCACCTACAAATCTTCCCTTCTACATCTACAGCAGATACAAGTCAACAAATTCAACATGTCAAGAAAAATATTAGATCTTCCTCTTGAAATTCTTATGTGATGACCACTACTTTAAAGGTTGTGTTATTTTTTGTGGACATTTTTGTTGTGCCAAGAATTTTAGAATTTGTTTGATCATATCTGGTTTGATATTCCAATTTGGACGCAACAAATATTGATCGATTTACCATTAGAACAATATGATTGTATATTATTATATTTATCATCTTGTCTATTTTGATAATGTATTTTTAAAAGTTTCCTTTTAAGAAGTTATCTTTAGTATAGTTTATAGGGCTCAGAATTCTTCATATCTTATTGATGAATATTCTCTTTTTTGCATTAGAACTTTTTTAGTTTTGATTTGTTTGGGACTAAAACAAAATGCTTCACTAAGTATCATCTCAAAAGTTTTTCTAATTACATCATCAAAATTGTGATTGGTTGTAAAGATACCAGATTTATAATGTGTCATTCAGAATAGTTCAGAACAGACCTTTGTTCATATGGTGTATGTTCCAACTATGGTACTTGTCAAGGTGAGGGTTGAAAGATTGCCATTAGATGCAAATTAATCCTGCCAATTGAATAATGGTGCTAGTTTATTGATGTTTTCCATCAATAAAATAACGTTAGCATACAGTGCATAAAGTGCGATTTTTGAGTTTGTTTTAGGATCGGTATTGGTATTTTGTATTTTTTCTGAGTGAGACATTGCCTACTTTACACTTCATATAATATTTTATACTTGAGATTTGTTTGAAAGCTTCCTTGGAACTACTGGGCTGCCTTCCTAACACATTTTCTATTTCAATATTCATTGATAAGATATAAGTAACTTATAGTCTTTGTTGACTTTTCTATTGTATTTATTTATATCTAATATAAAATGACTTTTGTCTAGTTAAATGAAATTTATTGACAATATAAGATATTTAAGATTAGAATTTGTATTTTCTTTTTTCCTGAACTATTTATTTTTTAGGACGATTATTCCAGGTCAGATTATAAGAATTATAAGGCTGAGTATAAATGAAAGAAAATATTTATACTGGAGATCCAATAAATTTCCGTGTCCCAGGAAAATACTTAATGTCCTCTATTTCTTTCAAAAAGGTGCTTAGTGTTAAGTGTTGGGTGTTAACTCCATCTTCTTCGGAAGCCCGATGGACATCTTCCAAAAGATAGATAAATAATGGCAAATTAGATATTCATCTGCATGATATGCAATACATAGGAATGTTATCTTCCAACACGCTTCCATTTATGTAATTATGTAAGTTAAGTTGAGTGTCATCTTCTAAGGATTCTTCTTGATAGGGGACACATATAAGAAGCAAGTTTCATAGCAAATTATGTAATAAAACGCACCTGAATCAAAGCAGGGGCACTATAACTATTGTTAGGCAATGCTGATGGGTTGACTCGTGACACGTGAGGGGATATGAGTAGCTAGTTTATAGCTGATAAAACGCTAGATGAGACTTTACATTGCTTCAGTACACTTATAAATAGCTTGTGCATGGCTCTCAGGCCCCTTCTTTAATTTAAATTTAGCCCCACCTCTTCAAATTTTCTTGTAAACCCTTATTTCAAATGATATTTTTTGCACAGGAATTTTAACATTAACTTTTGAGGGGTTAATAATAATGCCTTGAGATTCCCCTTCTGGCTTAGTCCCCTTTTTCAATTCCTAGATAACTCAGTTTACTCAGCGCAGTTGTGGGTAACATTCAAGAGTACCCTGTTAAAGGCTGTCTACACATTCTCAGTAAATTTGCCATTTGATTGGTTGAAGTTATGCCATGAAGATTTTGAATGGATCAATTTTCAAAATGTCAATACTTTGAATATTAGAAATTGACTAACATATCAACACAGGAAGATATTGTTGATTCCCCTTAGATTTTATAATTTTTAATATCCAATCGATTCTGCTATCAATATAAATTACTTAATTAAGTCTATAGATGTTCACAAAAATTATCAATTCCGATCTTGATAAAAAATACACTTTAAAGGAACACTGTACAATTTTGATACCTAGCAGGGATTGTCAATTTATATAATGACTATTTGGAGAATTTAGTTAGATCATGATAAGAATAATCTAATTTAAGTGTCTAACTAAATAAATAAACTTTTAAATAGCATTCTGTTAAGAATCAAGTAACCCGAATTTGTCATTTAATGGCTGTATTAAGTCTCGCCTTTGCAAAATAAAGGTGGCAGTTCCTTGAAAATCCTGAAATAAATTGGTCCTGGAACATCCTGGGAAAACAGGCATGATTTTCTTCTTCAAACCCCTGGAAAGTCCTGGAAAAATGAAATATCCCAATATTTATTACTTAATGACTATGAAATTTAGATAAAACTTTCATAGTTGTATCATATAAATTTTGGCGCTATGCACCTTTTCTTTTGTCATTTTTATGATGAATTGCCTTAATAGGTGTTCCACACTAGCAGTAGTGCCAAAAACGCCGCACAAAATTCAGGAAGAAATAATATTTGTTCAAAATGTTTGTCTGGGAAGAAATTAGGGTTTTTGTCTAGAATATTTACCCTTGTGCCCAGGTACAATATCATATAATTGACTTCTATAAAGTCAATGTGAAAAATTTGGTTTATTGGTCAAAATGTCCTGGAAAGTCCTCGAACTGATCTGCTGGCCACCCTGAAAATGCCTCCACTGAAAATCAATGCTTTTGTAGAGTGATGATCTTGCACTAAAACAGGAAAGTTAATTCCCAGGATTAATACACTTCTTTATAATTTGCAGCTCCGTGGTGGATATATACACATTGATAAATTTCTTTGAGAGATAGGCGTGAGAATAAGCAAAATCTTGAATTCCTTTGAAAAATAACATTTGTTAAAAAAGACAAAACACTCACTAAATTCCATGTTTTGTCTACATAAACGATTTGGTATTGAGCTGAACAATTCTATTTGATGCCATTCTTTTTTCTCCATTGGGGGGGGGGGGGGTTAAAAATACATCTCTACAATGCATTTAAAGAAAGAAAAAAAGGCAATCAACTAACATTCGATTACATGATGACTGATTCTGCCTTTGCAGGAAAATTAGTTGGTACTAGAATAGAGGGGACTCTAGTCGACAGATTAACTACAAAAAGATAAACATCGTTTCTCCATCTTTATGTGAATAGAATTAATCTACACCTTACTTTTCACTCATTTTCACAATTTTGTAATTTTTGACATTCTTTGCTAGATGTGTTGATTAATTCCAAACTTTTTCAAATTTTTAATTTTCTTTTTATTTGATTATTTCAGCAAAATGAAAACAGAAGAACTATCATCATGGAATAAAACTGATATGCCGAAAATGAATAAAAAACATTACAATATGTCTCCGTCTAAAGTAATACATTGTCGTGAAATTGCAGAAAGCTGTCACGAAACAGATCTCGTTCAAGTCCTCAAAGTCTTTGGAAGCATTAAAGCTATCAAATTGATGCCAAGAATCTCTCAAGCACTGATTGAATTTGAAGAATTAGATTCTGCTATTGCATGTACAACATACAATCGTATTCAACCCATACATGTGCAAGGATATCAGATTTATGTAAATTATTCGAAGAGTGCTGAAATCAGTCGTGATTTTAAGATAAGTCAAGGGCAAGTCCCAACTAAGATTTTGCTCATTACCATAATTAATGTCATCCATCAAATAAATGTTGAAACAATAAAAAAGATATGTGGTCAACAAAACATTAATCCCATAAGAATTGTGATTTTCCATAAAAATGGTTTGCAAGTTTTAGTTGAATTCAAAAGTGTTGAAGATGCTTCGCTCATTCAGCAATCGTTGAATGGCTGTGATATTTATCCAGGTTGCTGTACATTGAAAATTGAATTTTCAAAGACTGAAAAATTAAATGTACATTCAAATACAGCTGAATCATACAATGCCGATTTAAATGAAAATGAGTTGAACTCAACATATTTACCAGGTCAAAAAAAAGAAAAACTTGATTCAGAAATATCAACTCTTTTAAAGGGTTACCAAGAGTATCCTGAAGTTCAGAAAATCATAACACGAGTGCTAGCGTTGAATCAAAGTCAAAGCCACAATTCAAGTATTTTTAATGGTATGCATGGACGAAACATAACTTCAGACTCTAACAAGATGATTATTGATCCAACAAAAAATGGCACTTCTTTACTTCAACACAGTGTCATGGCTGCTCAAAGTCAAAAAGTGGAACAATTAATTGGACCATTTTCAGCGATGACAACTGGAAGCAATCTGATTGGTGGTGAAGGTTGTGTTGCTTTAGTTTATGGTATAAATAATGAAAGAATTAATTGTGATCATCTATTCAATCTCTTTTGCCTATATGGTAGCGTTATGAAAGTAAAGATATTGGTAAACAAACCAGGTTGTGCTATGGTGCAATATAATGATCGACTCGCCACTGAAATAGCTATGCAACATATGAATAATATCACCATTTTTGGACAGCAACTTCAAATACGGTTTTCAAAACATCCTCACATTGTCGAATCACACATTCAATCAACTGTGTTTGATGGTACACCGTCGTTCGTTAGTTATTCTGACTCACGTAATAATCGTTTTCGGTTTGTTGCAGGTGGGAAGAATGATTTTGCTTCTCGTATACATCCTGTGTCAAAGGTTTTACATTATTTTAATGCACCACCAGACTGTTCTGTGATGTGCTTAGAGCAGCTATTCACATCAAAAAAAACTGAAGCTCCTGTAAAGCAGGCTTCTATATCGAGACCTAATGGCAAGTCATCATCTGGTGTACTAGAATTTTCATCTGTTTCAGCTGCTGTTGAAGCATTGATGCTGGTTAATCATGTAACATTACATGCTAAGGACTCCAAAACTGATGGTGACGTCGTAATTGAAAAGCCAGGGGCTCCTTTTACAGTGAAGCTTGCTTTTTCCACGAGCGATGCAGTTCGATTAGGTTAAATTTAACAATTATATTAATGCAATTCAAGCATTAAATATTGCAATAATGATTTTAAGTTATTATATCAACAAATTGAATTTAGTTTTAATTTACCACCACAACACCAACACAACACAAGAGCAATCAATGTAAATTTCATTCATTTATTATTTTTAGTAGTGTTTAGATAGATCAGATTGTTGTTCATTTTAATTTTTTTTAGAAATATTTTTAATTCATTTGAGTTAATTGTGAAACTCAGTTTGTTTCACAATTTTTAATTTGCAAGTTATATAGATTTTTCTTAGTGCATTTTTATAATAAATTCTCGCCTGTGTTAGCTTTTAATATTCAACAATGATGCAATTCCATTATCTTTTTACTATATTATGAGAGTTCTCAACAGAATATCAAAACTTTATTTCAATTATCTGTCTTTGATCAGAGAATCAGAAATAACCCATTTTACTTCAAAATATCACCTGCAGTTTCTCTGGAGGAGGACCACAAATATTTGCAGTCAAAGTGTTGTTGAATTTACAATTAACAGCAAAATTTGATGTGATAAGATTTTCTGGATTCATAAGGCTGAATAATAATAGTAAAAATGGTTATTTTTTATTTATTTTTTACTGATGCATTTTTGGCCTATTTTGGAAAGCAGTCAAACCTTGCATCTGTTTACACTACATGGCTTGTAAAGAATATTTATTGACAAACATTGACTTTGATAAATCATATATCAACAGTTTTTACTATAGAAATAATCAACCCTGTTTACATTCACATTTATTTTACTTTAATTCAACAGTAAATATTTTGGCGGAAAGTGCCCCCCCCCCCCTGGGGGTAATAAATAAAGTTTCTAAAATTTTGGGTA
>JAUKPT010004904.1:0-10791 GCA_032273505.1 Nanomia bijuga
AAATTTTTCGGGCCTTCGCCCCGAATTCAAATGATTTTAAGAGATGTATATTTCGGGCAATATTTTCGAAGCCCCCCCAAAAAAAATCTTTTACCCCGTACGCCTATGTGACCATGGCTAGGTTGCCAGAGCAACAGATCAGCAGCCAGTTCTTCTTTGTGTCACAGGCAAAGACCATTATAGAAAATGAAAATTATTCTAGTGCTCCTTCCCCACCACGCCATTCGTGTGTTTTTCTTAGAAAATATATGGCTTAAAGAAAAAACGATTTCTATAAATGGTTTTATCGGCATTTTTCAAAAAGTCGGAAAATGACGAATTTTTATGACGCCATATTCGAAAAATGACGTTATGATGACGTCAGGTCAAAAATTTGACGCCAATCTAAAGCTTTTGATACATCCTACAATTATGATAAGTTTTATCCTTCTAGCTTATCATTAAGGTTGTTTTCAATGAGGGGATACAACGATCCGGGGAATACGAAATAGGCCCAAAAAAGGCCATGCGGAATTGGGTTAAGATGTTTTTACTCTCTGCTCTCTAATAGACGTCCCTCCCCCGCTTATTACCCTGGACATTCTTATTCCAACACCCCGCTTATTAATTTTGACAGAAAGTTCCAAGGCATTATTTGACTCATACTCGCAACAAACGGCTATTATTTATTGAGAATGTTTCCACCACCCCCCTATTATTCCACTCCTTCCCCCCGACTATTAATTCTAGAGATTTTTTCCAACCCCTTACTATTCCAACCCCCACGTCTATTAGAGAGCAGAGATTAAATGTTGAGCCAATCTCAGTTCTGACGTTTTTATAAACAAGATTTTTGTAAAAAAATGTGTACGGTAGTAGGCTTTGCTCTAATCACACATTTTTTTTGTTTGGTCGGAGCTGTAATCTATGTATGACGTAAATCTTTATATCTTGCTATTGACTACAGCCGGACTCTATCATTAAAAGCTTTTGCAAATATTTTCTTTCGATATTACTTTACATACAAATATAAGATTTCCTCACATTGAAATCAGGAAATCCTGTGTTCACCACAAGGAAATATTTCCCTGAAAAGAACTATCCCAGGAGAAATATATCCTATTATTTCTCTTCTCTTCTTGTTATATCATAATCCAACTAACTTCTTAGAAATATAACATTTCCTCACATTGAAATCAGGTAATACTGTGTTCACCACATGGAAATTTATCTCGTGATGTCAAAGAAATACATTCTCTCATTTCTCTCTTCAAATATTTTGAGATGTGACATTTCGAAACTATTCACTTTCGAAAAATGAGTGGTCTCAGCATACCATAAAAAAGTTTTTATATAAGCAACATATTTATGCTCAGATGCTACAAATATTAAGAAACTTTAACGCTGAGCATCTGAATCTAAGTAACCAGCCTCAAACACGACAAGCAACAGGCTCAACATTTCTTTCTTCTCTACAGGGCGCAGATTATCATTTCGGCCACGTTTTAAAACAGTTCCGATGCATAGTGATATCACACATTCACAGTCTCTAGATTTAAAACTCCTCTACTTCATCACCACCATACTAAAATCAACGACCATTGAAGAACTTTTCTGTAAAGAGGCAAATTTGTCGTGTTCGCTAGCTACTGTCAGTTGATGAAGTGGCTGAAACTTGTTCTAAAAATCTCTCTGAAAGGAAGATCCTGTATAGTCCAAGAAATTGGTTGAATGAGGGTTTTGAACATCGTAAAAATTGATCGATTGCAATGAATTTTAAGAGTTTCTAGGGGGTAAATAACTCAATCTTTTGTAGCGAGATTACAAACATTTCGAAAGATTCTGAAAGATTTTTACAAGACAATACAAGATACAGTAGATAAAGTTATCTCTACTATAATTACATAATTACATTAAAAACGTTTAAGCTATTGTGTTGATGAATCTGTCCTTCAATGTCCAAAATTATTACCATTATTACAGATCCATCTTTTCGCGTCAAATCAGGCCTGTCAGTAAAAAATATACACGCAATCGGTTACACGATCGCGCAAAGGGCTTGCGTGTTATTTTATACGATTCAAAAGTTTAAATTCCGTACCTTGCGCGATCGGTTTCACGATCGCGCTGCAGAAGTTTGCGCAATCGTTGCGCGATCGCGATCGACTCGATCGCGCTACACTGACAGCCCTGTCAAATGATGACAGTGTTATTAAATGTGTAAATGTTGTGCATATCACTCCCGATTATTTTCACCTCAACTTTTTTTTAAACATCTAATACATTCTCGTAATTCGTTATTGAAAATCTTGCCGCGACTAACTCTTTAACCCTTTTTGCTGTGATATTTGGAATAACAAAGCGACATGTATTCGCAGTTGTTGGATCTTCAACTTTAACCTCGTTTCCAGTTTCATCTAATTATGTACAAGTTTTCGGTAATCTATTGAATAAAGTTTTCCATTACTCACCACCATACTAAAAATCACGATCATCGAAACACTTTTCTATGGAGAGGAAAATTTGCCGTGTTGTTTTTACATATCAACCAAAGTCGCCCAGGGATTCTTTTTCATATCTATCTTGGGCAACAGTACGCAAGGCTGGGCTGAGCGGTACGCCGGGCTTGATGAATTGGCTGGAGCTTCTGGCCAAATTCCATAAATGTGTTCAAAATTTGATACGTTTCTGTAAAGCCCAAGAAATTGGGAGGTATATAACTCAATTTCTTTGTAGCGAGATTCCGAAGATTTCGAAAGATTCCGAAAGATTCTAAAATATTTCGGACCATTTCAATAAATTTTAAGTGTTTCTAGGGGGTAAAAAATGATGTATTTGTAGCAAGAGTCCACAAGATTTCTAGTCTGGGGACAAGCTAAAGTACTTTGCAAAAACGGTACGCAAAACATTTTATTATTGAAATGTCCTCACAAGAACCTCGTCATTGCAAAACAAAAGAGTGGGCATTTTCGAATATGATCGAGGTGAATATAAAGCTTTCAGCCATAATTAGCCTTACTTTAGCCCAATGTTGGTCCATTCCAGCATAAGATAAATTTCAAAATGTTCAAACCTAAAAACAGATACCTGGATCGGGAATAAAAAGAGCTGTTAGTCTATATTGGAAAATATTCTCGAGTTTCTGGGAAAAATTGTTTATAAATATTTACAAAGAAAAAAACTATAACAATTATATTTGATATAAATAAAGTAGATTAATTAGCGTCATCTTCACTTTTAGTATCATCACTGTGCTTCTCGTTTAATTCGTTCCTTTTTGTCCATCTATTAAAACTATTTTTTCATAACAGGAACAAAATATCGAGCATGACAGGTTTGATGTTGCGCAACTGCACCTTGAACATGGTTTTCAAACGAGCAATTACAAGTATTGATGAAATGCCATCTGGAAATAAAAACTAATCCTTAGCATTCATTTTTAATGTTATTTCAGGCTAAAATCAGACCAGTGTTCATACAATTGTTCCATACACGCCTGATAATCTGCTCTCAAAACATTTATATTAAACACCTCTGCTGTTAATTTTTCTTCTGCCTTTTTTCTCCACACGGCATAGCTGATTATTGATAAATCTGTTTTATTTTTGACGCCATAACTTTCATGGTATATATACGTCCATTCGATCTGATGATATTTCTTCTAAAAAATTCAAAACATTTCGGACGATTTCATTACATTTTAAGTGTTTCTAGCGGATAAATAACTCGATTGTTTTGTAGCAAGATTTCAAAGATTTCGAAAGATTCCGAAAGAGTTCGAAATATTTCGGACGATTCCAATACATTTCAAGTATCTCTTGAGGGTAAAAAAGTTGATTTTTTTTATAGCGATATTTCGAAGATTTCGAAAGAGTCCGAAATATTTCGGACGATTCCAGTAATAGTCCTGGGTCTAGGTGGGGTCTAGCATACATTTCTTGACGGACGGAAAATGACATCAGACATCATTAATATAATCTATTGGGATACTTCCTGGAATTGTTGTGAACGCCAGATCTGGCCAATCTTGGATAGCACCTATCTTACGTAGAAATGGCAAAATTGAGCAAATTTGGTAACTACGAAAAGCCTTAGGCAAGTCCGCGGACTATAGCTCCATCTAGTGTTTCGTCAGGTACCAACTGACTACCCAATTTCCCTCACATGGCATGGGTCGACCCAAAGAGCTTTTTTATGTTATTTATGACGATAAATGGATAGAAAAGTGTACTTATATTCCTTAAAAGTTCATTTTTTGAAAATTATGGCCAATTTCTGGCAAAATTTGGCCAATTTTGGGTATCTGACGGATGGAAATATCTACTGATTAGCATAAACGGCCAAAACTATCATATACTAAGGTGTATCTCGTCTTTAACACAAGTTCTTCACATAATTGGGACTATACAACCATTTACATAACTTTTGAGGCTTTTGGGTCAAAAAATGCCAAATTTGGATCAAAATTGGCCAAATTTGGGTATCTGATGGATGGGCTAATTTATTTACTGGGACCATCGTTTACTCTAGGGATCTAAATCTCTTTAGATTAGGGCTAAAGGGTTGTCATAATCAAATAACGGTATACTTGATATCACAATAAATGTAAGTGACATAAAAAGGTAACATGATATACATACAATGCTAGTCAAGTAAATATCATACATTGTTTTCACACTGATCCCCTGCATTTATGTGGCAAAAGGGCACACACCGACGTCCAGCAGCGGCACACTTGCATCTTCCCTTACACGTGTTTTTGCATTCACAAACAACAAACAAATCAATCAGAAACGATTTAAGTCCTTTCACCGGATATAACCTCTCACTTTTCGCATACCAGCCATTGTTAATCGGATTAAATGACAGCCTGTTGTTGTTTAGAATACTCAGAGCGTTACGAATTACGGTATAGCTGCGCTTCAAATGTTCCTTGATTACTGATGAGTTCGGTGGCAATTTGTCGAGGGACACTACGGTAGATTTCATGGTTTTCTTGCAGTGAAGTTCGTCGAAAGTCTTCGCAGATGTCTTACTACGTACTCTATTCCAAACTGAAACTAAATATTGCTCAGCCATCATCGATTCAGCATCTGTAAGGACATTGTTCTCAGCAAAGTCAGACAGGTACTTCTGCGGGTCTGCTTTGATAGCAGCACTTTTATCAATACTTTGCACCATTCGGCACCAAGAACAGTGCACCACATATGTAACGGTATCACAGCTTTCCCCAGTAACATACTAAAGCCAAAATTCTTTCAACCCTGACTTCATAAAATAATTCAAGTACCGCAAAATCAACATCAGAGTATCACTATCGTTTGACAGAACGACAACTCGCTTGCTTCTTCATCCCAGCTGTTCAATTCGGTGACACTATTAACAATGCCTCAATTGCAATCTTTTTGCAATGCCTCAATTATTTCATCATCCACAACCATACTGCTAAGAATAAGCTGTGGGATTTTGGAGATTTTCTTTGTTATTCCATCTGTGCTTGTAGTGCTACAGATCCATCAAATTTTGCGAGTTTGACGCCAACTTCCACTCATTTTCGTCTGATTCTTTGATTGAAAATGGCTTGTAACTATCAAATAACATGTGCAATGTTTCGAAATCTGTAACTCGCAGCATCGACTCCAGTAAACTTTGGACAACACGACCGAAGGAATCACCTGACCAAAATCCATGTTGCATTACATGGGACATAAAATCTACCAATTCATGCTTTGCTAAATTTTGCTAAACTTTGCTAAATTCATGTTTAGGTACATCTGATAAAAGGATTCTTTTAATCTCGCTCACTAATAACTGACTTATTTGTTTTTGTTACTGAACAAGAATCAAATAAGGTACTATCATCAAGAAGATCATGAGACAAAATTTTTTCAATGCTAATTCGAAGCAACATCCATTTTTCTTTGAGCCAATGCAATATCTTTGTTGCTTACATCCTCTTTTTCATTCAAAGCTTTTCCTTCTCAATAGTTGCTGAAGTGAATGTTTTGATTTTAGATATCTTGGCAGTGATGTTTTTACTTTATCCCACATACCGCTCAGTATACGGATTTCCCTGTGCATTTACAACATCAAGTAGTTGAATGACATTTCTGTTGAATTTGATCCCGTCACAGCCACTCAAACTATGCTGAATGGAAGTCTCCAAATGACCCATTGTCCCCATTCCTATAGTCTCATCGACAAGGTTCGAAATTTGAATTATTTCTTCAGCCACACTTGACACGTCACCAGATGCACCAACTAACACATATCCTCCCTGTCCTTTAGAAAATCGGTTGATGCTTTGTTCCAATTTCAAGTCCCCGGTGGCAGATGAGAAATAAACTGTTGGGTTGTCTCGAACAACAAAATATCCTCGATTGAATCTGTCGTATAGTGATTGATGAGTGATTTTTAGCACTTTGATCTTTTCCAGATAAAATGATGCATATCGCAAATAATTGACTGTGTCGAAGCCCCGATAAATTGGCATTGCTGATCGGATAGCCTGAACAATACCAATTTCCGTCTGTCAGCAACAACCAAATTATTTATAGTAGCAAACATTTCTTGAAACACGGATATGTATTGGCATAGTTCACTCTTCGCTTCACATTCTCAGAGAAAATTTTCAAATTGGTTTTTCAATTCAGCAGTCAACCTCAATGCAATTTCAAATGCAGGCGCACATTTCACCCCGGAGCAATGTTCGAAAACGTTTCAAATGCTGCATCAAAAATTGATCAAATTCTTTTGTCTTCCAAAATGCTTTCTAAGCAAGTAAACTTAAAACCTCCGACACAACAAACATCCCATGCAACGATCAAACATAATGTTCGCCAGGCGAAACCGAAACCAATACTTTTTTTCCCAAAAACACCTGCTTAAATTAATGCGTCATCTATTCCAGTATCGTTGAGAAATCTTCCAACACGTCATAGCAAAACCTTGGTTAGAGGGAAGTTACCCCGCATAGATAGGAAAGAGATCATGGAAGGCATCAGGTTCGTTCAACATAATGTCAACCACAAGATGATACACACCTTCGTCACAGAATACTGGCACAACATCTTGCTTTAATTGCAATCGAACACTCTAAAAGTTTGTCATAGACTTTCTACAGTAGCATACTCTGTTACAGGATGTGGCAGAACAGGCGTACAACCAACTCTCATTGATGGGGATTGTGACGACGTAACCAATGCATGAACACCAGCCCAAGGTGGTAATATATCCTCGGGCAATCCACATCTTAGAAGTGCAATTAAAAACTCGACACCGGCAGCTGTTTTTGACACAAAATTTTGTGAACAAACTTCAATACCAACATCTTCAACTGTTTTAAATGACGACGGTTGAGAGGGATGAACTTTCGGTTTGTAAACTGGTTTTACCTGTTGACAAGATAACTTTTTCTTCAAACTTGTTTGTTCTACTTTCAAATTGGTCCTTGACACAAATTGCTTTGTAGCTGGTTCTTCCGATGCATCCTGATAAAGTACTTGGGCAATGTAGTTCTTGATGTTTTTTATGAAACCGGAGGTGGAGAGAAAAAAGGTTAAGAAAATTGAAGGATGTACTCTATATCCGTCAGAAACGTCTCATTAGACAGACAACTTTTCTATTGTGAAAATTACTAAAAATGGACAAAATTCAAAAAAGTGATAAGAATTTTTTAACTTTTTAACGTCTGCCCATTTAAGAAACTTCTAGGTTTCTTTTATAGAGACGTGTATGTTTTCAAACATGCAAATTTGGATAAATGACAAGATTCATCGGTCAGATGGCAAAATTTGGCCAATAACGATCCAAATTTAGCAATTTTACCCCAAAAATTAGCCTTAAGACAGCCCCTAGAGTAATGTAAATCGATGCATATTCCCAATTATGTGAAGAATCCGGGTAAATGACAAGATACACCAAGTATATGGCAATTTTAGTCGTTTATACCGGTCAATAGATATGTCCATCCATCAGATACCCAAATGTGGCTAATTTTTACCAAAAGTTGACATTTTTTACCCCAAAAGGGGGCTCAAAAGTGCCTCAAAAGTTATGTAAAAGTTATGTGAAGAACTTGTGTTAAAGACAAGATACACCTTAGTATATGATAATTTTGGCCGTTTATGCTAGTCAGTAGATATTTCTATCCGTCAGATACCCAAAATTGGCCAAATTTAGCCAGAAATTGGCCAAAAGTTTCAAAAAATGAACTTTTAAGACATAAAAGTGCACTTTTCTATCCATTTATCGTCATAAATAACATAAAAAGGCACTTTGTTAGTCAGTTTTTGAAGACTTTTCGTAGTTAAAAAATTGTCAAATTCGCTCAATTTTGCCATTTCTACGTAAAATAGGTGCTATCCAAGATTGGCTAGATCTGGCGTTCACAACAATTCCAGAAAGTCCGCCTAGACGTTTTGGTATCCCAATAGATTATATTAATGATAAGTCATTTTTCGTCCACCAAGACATGTATGCTAGGCCCAGGACTATAACTTTTAACCCTATTTTGTAAGGGGCGGGATCCTAGGATATCCCTCCATTTATCGTAAATATCTCGATAACCTTTTGCTTTTCCATTTGTTCTTTCGGTGACTTTTAATATTTATTTATAAGATGCCTTCTGATAAATTATGGTTTTTATAGGATAAGTGCAAAATAGGTGCAAAATTGGGTGATGAGTCAAAGAATCCTATATTTCCTGATGTAAAGGCCAATAATACGTCAATGGCCGGAATATGCGCTTACATTAGAAAGAACAATATTTGGATGTTAAGCGACCAAGCGCGCTTATGGGCGCTTATTTGAGAGGGCACTTTATCGGGTGCTTTTTTTGAGTACCAGAAAAAATGAAAGGCGCTTAATCGAGTAATTTTTTGCGCTTGATCAAATTCATTTGAATTCATTTTCGATGAAATTCCCCATTTTTTCGACATTTTTCATCATATTTCGACAAAATTAAATTTTCTTAACAGAATTCAACACTTTCTGACACAAATCTTTCATTAATCATAGGATGGCTATAAAGTTGCTATAAAGTCCCAATAGGCACTTATACAGTGAGCGCTTTTTCGGGTTAGATTTGCGTTAGAATAAATTGCCGATAAGAGACCATGGGCACTTATTCAGGAGGGCGCTTATTCCAATGAGTATAATACGTTTATAACCAATGAGAGATCGGAAGCGTGCTCCCGCCAAACTAAGGGATTATCTCGAAACTTTGTCTGATTAAGAATATTGATTGCTTGAAAATTTTCAATTTTAACCCGCGGTGCGGAATGGGGAGGGGGTAAAACTACCCCCCTTGATATAAAATCCTTCATAACTAGAATTTAAGGAATAAAAAATGAAGATATAATACGTGGGGATGAAATTATCTTTTGGGAGAAATTATTGGGGGAAATATGAGCCTTTCGTTCTTTTTGCTATTAGAGTCAATAAGTCATTCGCTTTTTAAAAAAACACACGCACGCTAGTTTTCATGTTAAAGTGAGTTTACTCGGTACATTTTCTGAAGGGGGGGTCAAATTACCCACCTCCAATCGGTTTCTAAGTTAATATGCTAATGATAGAGATAGCAGTTCTACATTCTAAGGAAATGTCGCAATTTTAGCCGTTTGATTGGTTAGAAATTACATCGTTAATTCTTAAGTGAACCAATGTGGTTGAAAAGGAATGTTTTCAATCTATTGTGAATGATAAAATTGAAAAATCAGTAAATAGAACAATGGTGTATGTATTCGCCTTTCCAGCGTGACGTCACTGATGACGTAATTCAATGTATGGAACCACCAAAATAATAGCTAGTGTGTATAAGAAAATCGAAAACATGAACTTTAACAGGATACAACACAGGAAGTTGTTATCGGGGCAAGATTATCTTCTAATGATGTCAATTTTATCAAAAATTAAGAAATAAATGAAGAGAATAGGGACCTTACGCAAGGCGCGTTTGCAGACGCGACGTGTTTGAAAACTGAACGCTTACAAACCGCTAACGCCTAGTTGTGTTTTGACTTACACTTACAAAAATCTGGCGGTGCTAAACATTGAAATTAGTGGCGGACTTCGGAAAGATGTATATTCTGTAAATCTTCCGAATAGCAAGATATTTTCATTGACATAATTCCGAGCTGAACAGAATTTAAAAACAGATGAGTTTTGATAAAACATCAAATTGTGACATTTTGAAATGACCCAATCAGATTCTTGATGACGTAATTTCAAACCACTCAAATGAACAGAATTTAAGATGAGGTATAAAAATAATAAGCGGAGGCGTCTATTCCGGACAGCCTCGTATACGACAAGAATTAATCTAAAATAATTTTAATCTTACGTATATGAAATCAACAAAGAGTGTTTCAATGATTGACATAATGATATATGAAATAGTTGAAATACCTGTCTTTTACTGTGAAAGGTTTTATCTGATAAAGCTGAGTTTGATTTAGTTCGTTGTTATTTTGATTCGACACATCATCATTCGACACACCCGTTCAACATTAATAGTTTGTGATATAAGTGATAAAAGAGTAAGTTTATGTTTATTCTGTATCACGTTTCTTATATTTTTAAATAAAACTTTGTTTCTTCGTTTATATAGTTTAGCGAAGACGACTTATGATGTCATATTTTGTTATATTATGATGTATCTTTGATCATATGTAAAATATAATATTCATCGTTAAATTATAAAATAATAGCCACGCGCTGCAATAGTCTGACAAAAGACAGTATGTAGAAAAACGTCATTTCGAGATATGGAAGGTCAAAGTAAATCGAGTAGCCTTCATCTTGAGGGCTTGT
>JAUKPT010004905.1:0-10791 GCA_032273505.1 Nanomia bijuga
AGCTAGATAAATTTTAAGAAAATTTCCGAGATTTCTTAAGAAAAGCTCCTGTTGTTCAAAAGTTACAGCTAAAAAACTGACAGGGGGCGGTATCTGCCCCCCTTCCAGTCCAAATAGGGTTAAATTCGAATTTCAGGACGGTAGATTTTGATATATTCGATTTTATTAGTATATTTCGACGCGATGAACTCGTCTTTATTCAATACACCTTTCCCGTAATGACGTATGTCACTCACCAGCCTCGTTTACAATACACGCTTTCGTATATTTCTAATATTTTTAGACAATTGTCAATAAAGTTTGATTTATCACTTCACATTAACTTTTTGACAACTCTTATTATCTCAAACATTTTGAAAATAAGGAAAACGTGTCTTTCTCATCAAAAATTCTATGGGAATAAAAGGACTCCCAAAAATAACTCCAAACAGGTAAAATCCATCTGTTGCGAGACATCGAAAAAGTTGAAAAGAGAGAGAATCGATATAATATTTGAGAAAAATCTTATGGGGCTAGAGAACAGTGTCAAATAGATGCGTTTAATGTAAAAAGGTCTAGTTTTTACGCATACGCTTGTATCAAAAAGAAAACACTTTAAGATGGACATAGATCTGATGAACAATAACAAAGTTAAACGAATGTCAAAGAAACAGTTATACAAATAGGTAAGACTATTAAATACACCCCGACCGAGCGAGTGACCCGAAAAATATGACCATAAAAATATTTGGGTGAGAACGGGGATCAAAATTTACCGGGAAAAATCTATTTCTGATCAATCATCACTGGGGACGTTCAAATATTTCATTTTTTCCAATCACCGGGTTCACTGTATTGAACTCACCGGGGTGGGTTTGACCGTTGCACACTGATGCACTTGCATCATTTTTATAAATCCCTTACGCTAAAATGACAAATTTCCAAGAACTTAAAGGCTAGTTTCTATTAGATGGTATTGAGCTTAACACCCTTGCGTCAGGTCTTAGTGCAAGGTTGAAACAATTTATTTGATGATTGGTGCACTCATGTGGAAACATTTAAAGACGAAAAAAAAATTTTATAGTTACAGGCATCGTTTACAAATTATGGCTAATTCAATCTTTTAATCATCGTAATTATATATATAGTTTTTCAACTGTTTAATTTCTAAACAAATTGGGCTTTCACCGATTTTCATCTTTCCTTCGCATGGCTTCGTTACATAACACATCCGCTGTTACATTTTCATTCATCATTACTTGGCCGAGGAGACTTGGCACCACTCTTCCTGTTTTAGTGTATCTATCATTGTTGAATAACAGTTTTTTTGTACTTTTGTCAATGTTCGGATAAGGTGAGCAGCGTAATTCTTCTGTTGTCTCTTAATGTATGTGTTGGTCTGTCGTGTTGCATATGTTGTGGATTTTTGTGTTTGATAGTTTGAATTTAAATTGGTTTCCTTCGTCTGTTTGTCGCGAAAAACCTCCCCGTATCATTCTCCGTATGAAACTTCTATAAACTACGTCTAATCGATATATTGATAAGATGTTAAGGTCAAGAGTGGGTTAATCTGCTTCTAACATAACTGTTCAGAAAAATTATTCTGCTACGGAGGAGGATGTTATGGTTTTGTAGCAGATTATTGGCTCAAGTAATTTGACCTTTCCTCGAAAGGGGTCCTCCATGTGGTACGTACGCAAGGATGGAGAATTGGGTCGTAATTAACGTAATTAAGTAATTAAGCAAAGGAAGGGTCAATCTTTTTTAGTAATTGGCTTCATACTAAATGGATTATATTAAAATATAAAAATTAATGCCAAAATTAAAACTAGATGGGATCTTATGTCTTTGGGAACCAATAACTTTAACATTTTCTAGGAGCTTTTTCCCTACCCTGTGTTGACTAGCATGCCAGCGTTCTGATTTTACAGAAAGAAATTCTTAAATAGACGCATAACAATTGACGTAAATATCTTAATTTTATCAATATCAACATTTATCTTTCAAAGAAAAATCATTAAAAAATGTTATCAGTAAAAAAACATTAAGAAACAAATAAAAAATCTGATTGGATATCACTATCGGTGACGTCATGAAATGGATTGCTGCGGAGCTGGATGTGTTCGTTTTTTCGAAACGACTGCGCGGCGCAACACCTTCCGTATATGTCGCCGCAAACACGGCGTGCGCGTACAATAGATCGCCGGATTGACGAGCGCGTTCGACACTTCAAGGAACACGCCGAGCGTGAAAAGTTTCGAGAGGGCCGTCGGATCATAGCGGCCTGTCAGATAAATAATTTGCGAGACAGCGCCCGGTATGAACATGACGATGTATAACGATATGATAATAACGACGGTATGTGACGCCTTTCTCTCGTTTGTGACGTACGCGTCGTGGAGCGTGTCGTGATGCGTTTTCGTTAGGTGATGCAAACTGGAAATAATTATGCCGTAAAATATGATAATTATGCAGAGAACGAAACACGTGCTGATCGCTACGAAGTAGCCGTGACTCATCTTGCGATCGATGAATGCGTCGGGAATGAGAATAAATATGGGTATGATCCAACACACTAGGAGTACATAGTTGATTGTCCGTTGACTCAAATTTGTAGCCGTCAGTTTGACCATGTGATAACATCTATCAAAACTTATGAAAGCTTTCGTGTTCATGGACGCATTTACTAAAACTAATGTTAACAAATCACTTGCCAATTGCATATATTTATTCGTAAGTATCGTTTCGTTTAAGAGTTGCGCTGAAAAAGTCGATGCAACGGTTAAGCCTGTTAGGAAGTCAGCCACGGCTAATCCAGCCAGTATCCGGTTTGAGTTCGTACGTATGAGAGGGTATCGGTAGAGGGTCATTAGCACGATTCCGTTTTCGATAACGGTCAACGCGCAAGTTATAACAAACAGTAAGCCAAAACCCATTCGCCATTCAGCCGGTAGACACTCTAGAAGAATTGACGTCATCACAACGTTGCTTTGGGAACTATTGTTTGTTTCCATAGGAGCAGCAACGGCAATACCAAAACGGTAGTTCCGCTTATTATGATTATTTAGTGTTAAATTTCTCTAAAAATATAAATAAAAATAGAATAATACAAGTAGAACACATAAAAATGAATATTTCTCTTAAATCTTAGAAATTAGAAATTCAAAACAAGTCAAAAATACTCTTTACTTCCCTGCTATGTTATCGAAGGTTTTTATAACCATAATACTACCTGGTCGTTCGATATTAATTCTGTATGGATCAGGTTAAGAGAGGTTCATGAATCTTTGATAAGGACCAAGTGAGATAGTTAATGATATCGCGCATCGAACGCCATTGTTTTCACTTGAAATGATAGATGTATGTTTCCCCTTCTGCTTGTATTACACAATTCTTCTAGAATAAATAGTACAAATTTCTAACCCAGGAGGATATAGAATTTCATATAAAACATATAAACCTCTTCATTTGCTTTTAAAGAAATAGAAATTTGTCATCATTCGATCATCTCTCTCATAATATATTGAAAACTTCACTTTCTTTTCACATTGATATGATCGATTTATCATTGATTTAATCTTTTCGTCTAGCCAATTGTCTTCTTGTTTTAAGTCTTTTAGGATCTTCCTAGTACTGGAGTACTTGTCGTTTCTTCTGAGTTTTGCAATATCAATTGGTTATATGTGCATAATAAGCAAGCCAATACCGACTCAATCTTTTGATCTTGATAGTACTAAACTGGTGATTTTTCTGTCGTAATTTCCTTTTCAATATTGTGAGTTGGATAAGCCAAATCTAATGTGTTTTCCATTTTTTCTTTCTTTCTCTCTAAACCAAATCACAACATAATCCATTTACTATAGAAGATGAATTTGAAGAAGAAAATTAAACTGTGTTTTTCCATCTTGATTTTTAATTGGATTTAGGGTTTACATTTTCTTTAATCTCGATTTGTGACACTCAAGAATATATTTCGATTAATAAATCAGATGTACATTGAAGCAGCCCTGAATAAAGTTTATTTCTTTGCCGGATAGCAATATTCTCATTAAAAACTTCTACTAGCTGCCGACAAATTTCTTACCAAATACCGTATATGTTATGAAGTATTCTTCAAGGCTTCCGTATAGCTTTTCTATCGTATGCGGAACCTTTGCTGCCCTTTGTTTTTATCGTTTTTCTTGTTTTCTCTCGACACTTTGAACTAGTTGTATACATCAAATTATGGCTAATTAAACCTATTAATTGGTTGCAAATTATATCATCAAGATTCTGTTTGGAAGTAACCTTTTCATCATTTTTCGTTTAATGAATAATCAAATGTTGACATTCTAGATTGAACCAATTGGCTTCGTGTTGCTGTAATTTCTAACTCATAAAACGGCTAAAATAGTCGAAATTTGGCGACAGTTCCTTATGAATAATTATACGATGAAGATTCTGTTCATGTCTTGTGTTATATCAATTTGAAACATTGAACGTGTCGTTGACTCTTGATTACATCACTTCTTTTCTGAGGCTTAGTCGAAGCATTTGCTTTCTATCGTTTTTCTGAATTTTTCTTTCTTAAAAGTTAACCACACACATTCCACTTTTTTTTACAAGTACCTCAGAAATATTTTTTTGGTCAACAGATGGGTAGATTTTTCACGATAATTATAGCAAAAACTGTGAAAGCTTTTTTTGTTTTTCTATTATAGCACACACAATTACAAAAAAGTCTAATCTAACTTTAACTTTTTAACTTATTTCATTTTTAAAGATTCTCGATCCAATATAACACCAAATATTCCAATACACTAAAATTCCTCTCTCTGTCTTGTTAAAAATCCAGCTTTTCAAAATCACAAGTCAATTTTCTTCTTTTATGAATATCAAAAAAAAAACAATTTTTCAAAAACCGCATTACTAGATGTTATTCACTATTTTCCATTTTAATTTCATTTTAAATCTTCGTTCACAAATTTTTTCTTTTCTTTTTTTTTTTTTTTTTTTTGAAATAAATTCAATTTTTCTTTGAATTCAATTTCGATTTCTCTCTTCAATAGGAGAGATACGCGAAGTCATATCTTTTGTTGTTGAATTATGAAGAATAGTCTTTTCATCATCATCGTGAAATAGAAACGACTTTCTGATAGGAAGAATTTTGAAAAATAAAAGTACGAAATTGTATTTTTGATTTTTCCAGTTTGTAACTCCAGTCACAAGGTTATTTTCTCCTATTTTCTTCCATCTCAAAACTTTGTCTTATTTAGACTATTGATTGGTTGAATATTACATCAACAAGAATCTGATTGATTCATTTAAAAATGAGAAACATCAAATTGTGACAATTTTAAATGAACCAATCAGATTCTTCATGATGTAATATTCAACCAACCAATAGTTTGAATCAGACAAACTTTTTAGATGATTTCTTACAGTATACGGTTTTCATATATTTACAATTAAATCTTCTACTAAATGCCTTTCTTTTTAAATCTTTCTCTTTGTTCTTTTTTTTAACAGCCTCGTTTCAAAAAACCTTCTTTATTTACAATTGATTTTTTATTTCAACTCTATTTTCGGTTGTTAATGAAGATGCATGTGAATATGAAGTATATATGAAGTAAATTATCTTCTTTAATCCATTCGTTAATCTCTTACGAATCCTTTATCACAAGCTCTTTGTTTATATCCAAAAAGGATCTATCTAGTTATTTCTTTATTTTCTATTTTCTATTTTTATAAGTGAATGTTTTCATCATATTAATTATATACTAGTTGAATACATTTTTTAGGGCGTGTAGTTGGATTAAGAAATATATTAGAACAAGAATTTCGTATCAGGCTCGTGCAAAAAAATTATTTGTTACTTGTCCCCGCGCGTGTCTAATTTTCCGAATGAATCATATTTTGTTTATATTTTTTCCTAGAAATCATTATACATCAGGAGATAATCGTTTTTAAACACCTGCTCATTTTGAATACAGCCCGATATAAACTCGTCCAAATACGATAAGCACATGACTACCATTTAACACAACATGTTTACAAAATGTAAGAATCTGATTTGTCGAAATTTACCGACAATATTCGCTTAAAATCCTTGAGTATGTACCTTTTTCTGATAAAAAAACAATGGAGTGAAATTAAAAAAATTAAAATAAAAAGCCGTACGCGCGCATTTCTCGGAGATGGTCAGGTCAATAGGACGAGAAACTAGAAAAAGTTTCCACATGCATCACATGCATTTCTTGTTTTGATGATGATGCGTGGAGTCGCATTGAAATATTAACAAATAAAAACACCTAAAAACTTCTCGTAGTGATAAATTTTTTTATGATATACCAGTGTTTATACCCATCGTTAATAGCATATATAACCAAACCTGTCTTGTTTACTTTTATCATCAATCTGAAGGGAATGTCTACAAATTATAGGTAAATTTGTTGTCTCATTGGTTGAAAATTATGCCATCGAGATTTTCTTTGGTTTCTTTAGAATTGGAATTAACATTTTCAGTTTCAACTAAACATCAAATGATGACATTTTAAGAATGAACCAATCAGAATCTCTTATGATGTAATTTCCATCCAATTAAATGACAAATATAATGATAATTTATAGGCAATCTTTATAACCCGCCTTTTATTTTGATTAATCATATAAAATTATATAATTTTTGAGTAAAATTATTCAAAATTCTCTTAATAAAACAAACAAACAACGAAAACAATAAAAACATTAAAAACAATAAAAATTCGATTCTGGGTGGATCTCCTTAGTCTGCAAATTATTGGTTACCTTAAATTGATAATCTTTTAAGTACATCAATTCGAACTGATGATTCAACTTTTTTTAGTTGCGAATTCTTCACGCGTGGTCATGAATCGGTAAATATTTTGGCCCCAACAGCGTCAGAAAACAACAACACAGGGAAATAGTGAAAAAAAAGGGTGAAAAGAGTGGTGAAAAAATAGGAATTTTTTATCGGTGTGATAATGAAGTGTGTGCATGCGTGAAGATGTGCCTGTGTGCTTCTGAAGATTCGCTTTTACCCTTGTTTCCTTTTTTTATGCTTAAAAAATTTCAATAACAAGAAAATGACAAATAAAAGTACAAAGCCATTGGGAAAGCACTATTTTGATATAGCCAATTGCTGACGACAAGCATATAAACAGAAAATAAATTAAGATAAGGCTGGTTAATTCTTCTTCCATAAGCATAATTTTGAAATGTAAAAAGAAATGCAAAATAGGTTGGAGAAATGTTCAAGGAAGAAGAAGAAAATATGTAGTTTAAAAACCCTTTTGCCTTTCTTCTAAGTTTTTATTGAAAAGAAAGTGCATGTACCAGTTTCTCCATATTCTTTACAAATCTCGAAGAGAAGTCACGAGCTATGTCTATTAACTCTTCTTTTATATTTCCATATCTTCTGTCAAAAAATAAGCTTCTCTTCCAATTCTTTAGCTTTCTCTCACTCGTTTTATCTTACTTTAGGTTTTGAAAACGTATCTACTACTGCCAACCTTATTGTTCTTTTTCTTATCTGTTAAAAAACTTATTTTCTTATTTATTTTTCTCCAATTTTTTTTTTATTTCTTTATTTTTTTTGCTTGTTTCGAATGAATTTCGATGAATAATTTATCGAATGATTGCTCTTTTTTTGTTGTGACAAGGTGATGATACGGAGAGAAATGACAATTTTTTTTAGTTTTTTTGTTTTTTTGTTTTTTTTAAATCACTAAAAAAGGAAAAGAAATATTGATATATGTAATGCGATAAGGACCGGAGTTTAAACAGGGGAATTGGGAACTACTTGATGTTTCATCCGATTATGTTGATAATATCACTTCTTAAACAAACTTTAACAAGGTTATTTAGTTTACTTAATTCAAAAATGCTTTTCTATCCCCTTAGACTGAAAGAGGGTGAAGGAGTTACTATATCTCAAGTTAGGTAATTTCCGAGTTAAGCATCGAAGGCCTTTCATTGTTTTCAATCCTAAACTGTTAACTTCAGCTTCGGCTGGTAAAGAGCTCTTATTTGAAAAGGTGATTTAAACTCTTAGTGTTACGTAAGCCCCCCCCCCCCAAAAAATTTTTTTTATAAAAACAGGGAAGAAATAAGTGATTTCTATTGTTTCGGACCCTAAAACAGGGAAGAAATTGGAAAATGGTATGGGGAAAAAATAAATTAAACATAATTGTCATTTTGTGGTAAAAAAGGTTTATTTTCTTTGTGTCCTTGCGAAATCATTCGACAAATCGATTTGTCGCCAAATTATGGCTAATTTAGCCAATTGATTGGCTAAAGATTACATTATCAAGATTCTGATTGGTTCATATTGATTTGTTTTTATTATTTTTGATTTTAAAATAACATCAAATTGTGAGACATTTAACCAATTAGCTCCTCCTCGATGATGTAATTTCTAACCAATCAAACGGCTAAAATAGACGAAATTTGGCGAGAATCCCTAAAAGACAACATCATCATATCTTAATGCTTGTTCCCGTTTCCAAACGATAAACGATTTTTAAGGTGTTTTTCGTGTATTTTATTTACGAATATAAAGTTCTTCCCTCTGCTTCCTTTTTCTTTATTATTCTCCCATAAAACCAGTCCCCCTCTGTCTTCTTATCATCTGAAGAAACATAAAACCAGTCCCTCTGTTGTCTTCTACCATCTTTTAGATAAGTATGTTTTTCTTGAGATGGTCCTAAAGCGAGACATCCTACATAAAACCAGGCCCTCTGTTGTCTTCTATCATCTTTTAGATAAGTATCTTTATCTTGAGATGGTCCTAAAGTGAGACATCCTACATCATCGAAAGCTGTGTGACATCACACTTTCCTTTACTTCTTCTACCAAATAGATTTAACTATTATCTTATTCCATGGGATGGGAAAAATCTTTTTCTATGGTCTACTGAAAAGGTTTTTGTGATAACATCTCACTTTTTATTTAATGTAATGGATTGTGTATACATTTTCGTGTATCAGATAATTTGTTAAGATTAAGAGACTTGGCTTTTGACCACCACCCCTAAAAATGCAAATAGTCGCCAAAATAGATATCTGCAATATTATGTTACAGTTTTGGTATGGTACGGTGTGGTCTGAACCTTTTAATGGAACAGTTATGCATAGCATAGCTTATCTTCCGACTAAGTCCATCTAGTGTTTCGTCAGCTACCAACTTACTACTCAATTTCCTTCACATGGCATGGGTTGACCCGTCGGAATTACTCAGTCCTTCGGACTTCACAAGAAAAGCTTTAGCCCTCAGTGCCACTTGGAAAAAAGTTTTTAAAGCTTTTTGCTATGTTTATCCGCTAGAATCGTAGGAACTGATTGCGCACGTTTTACTCATCATGGCAAAGATTACAAAACAACTGTAAACTGTTATGCTTTGTTTCTCTGACTTAAATTATTGGGTTACAGCTCACCAAAACTCTCAATAAATCAGTGTCGCCAATAAACTAACCAGACACTAAACCGATGAACAACGAAGCAGGTTGAAAGCTCTTCGCACATATTCTTTCAGAAGAAGGCTCTTAAAGCAAAAATTTTCTGGTTGAATTTTAAGAAAAAAATATTAACGTTTTTTGTCTAACAAACAAAGCGCTACCATATCAAAACTTTCATTAGTGTAAGTAAGTCATGGAAGATTCAAAAAAGTACCTGACAACTTCATTTTGAATGGTATAATAACTTTTTTATAGTATTTTTCTGTCTTTCCGTAGCTTCGCATCGTCCACTTCGACATTTTTTTTATCTTATTTGTCATATTTCTCAGTTTGTTTTGGTTTGACGTTCAATACTTTTTAAGAAAAAATATCGACGAAAGAAAACATTCCAATGCAAAATGAGATATTTACCCACGCTTGCAAAAAAAGCTTTAAAAACCTGATATGATAAAATTGATGAAAAATCATTCAATGTAGATCTCTTTATAGAGAAATGATTTTTTTTTTGTATCTAAGGTATTTATCTAAGTAAGATAATCGATAAAAATTCAAAAGTATGGTAGAATAACTCGATTTAATGGAAGAGTCATTGAAAATTCCAGTTTATTTCTATTCTTTATCAAGATTTAGAAGTAAGTAAAGCTAAAAAAAAACCTTTTTTTCACGTTATTTTATGATCAGTAAACCTAGTAATTGATTATTGTACAATTTTGAATCTTTGAACTTACGTTCTGGTACGTTAGATAGGCTTGGAATACATAAAATAAAACCCACTCCCAATTAAGGTAACCAAATAACACAAATAACACAAATAATTAAGATTTAATGACGGAAACTTTAATAGCGCTAGTCAAAGTTCTGTGAATATGATCTGTTCAGTCACGAAAAGGCAAGAAATGATGCAAATGTATGTTTTAAATTCATCTTTGTCCTGGTAGAACTATTCAAAGATGCTCAAATATTTTGGTTAGAATTAGAAGCATCAGAATTTAAACATAACCCACATCAACATTTCTTCACCCATTGCATATTTTGACTCTTAATGAAACGATCTAAATTTACAATAAACCATCAACAACTAGCATTTGGGGGTGCAAAGGCATTAATGGGGTGCACACCCTATATCTTTTTCATGGAAGTTTGTATTTTTTCTTACAATGAAGAGTAAAGAAGCGCTCGAGGCAAATGTTTACCAGTGTCGGCAAAAGAAATCGGCCAAAAACAGGAACATTCAAAGACAAACGGACTGAAGTCTCTAAATTCTCATAGAATGTTTAAAAAGAAATCATGTACACTATTTTAGGGAGTGATTTACCACCCCAGTGGGCCAACACGGTTTACAAAACAGATTCCGACGG
>JAUKPT010004906.1:0-10790 GCA_032273505.1 Nanomia bijuga
TAGGAAAGTCCCGTAACATACCTTAAGTGTATTAATTTCGTGATCGGCAAAACATAGCGTTTTTCGCAAATATATCCGAGTTAATTTAGAATTACTAAAATTCTACCTTATACTCGACACTTCTCCCCTAAAAACAATTATTCTCTATCAGGGAATAATTCAAAAACTTATAACTCGACACTTCCCCCCTAAAAACAATTATTCTCTATCAGAGGATAATTCAATAAAACTCTAAAAACTACTTAACTCGACAAACACTAACCCCCACCTTTGTACGGAGTCAACCCCTAGCAACTTAGCCAGACCTTGCTCAACCTAAAATATTTTCATTCTCAAGCTTTTGGGTTATCTGGAATTTTAAACTCATTTGTATCAAAGTGAAAGTGATGCAAAAGTCGCACAAAAATTGACCACTCTCAAAATAAGTCAATTTAACTTGTAGGAAAATGGTCACACTCTAACCCCCACCTAGAAAATTTTACCCCCACCTTTGCACTCCACCTCCACCTGATTCTTTGAACAGCCTTAACCCCCACCTTTCAGGCCACTTAGAAGAAGGTCTCAATCTCTCAGCAGCCTGGGGGAGGGGGTGGACACTGTGTCCCCAAAAATATCTCCCCCCTTTCTAAACCAGTTAACTGCAGTTTGTGTTCCCACCTTTCTCTATGGCATGTATCTCACCCCCCTTTTCCTTCCATTTTTGGAGGACCTCATACTTTCCCTTCAAAAATGTCCTGTCTCCATTGGTTTACCTGTGTGTCTATCTGTGCCTGTCTGTGACTCTGCCTGTTTATCTGTTCCAGTTCGTCTCAGTTGTTCCACTTTTACTGCCTGTATGTTCTGTCTCTAGGTCTGCCTGCCCTTCTCTGTGCGCAGGCCTGCATCCTCGGTCTGTATCGACCCCACTGTTTCCTTGCTGTCTATGTCTGTCCCTACCTGTGTCAGTCTACCTTTGTCTCTTCAGTCTATCTATCTGCCTGTCCTGGTTGGCAAGGCTGTTGTTCTTCTGACTTTATTCTCACATTTCAATGAGTCATTCAATTAGGAAAGGGTATTTCCTAAGTTCGTTTTTGTATTTGCACCCTCCTGACAGCTGGTACAACCAATATTAATTGTTTATTTGTAATTAAAATCAAAGGAGGGGGTGCAAAAAAGTAAATAAAAAGGGGTGAGGGAACTTATATAAATATCTAAGGAAGCACTTTCTACTAGAGGATCCACCTCATTTAAAAATGGTGGGACCTCTGGCCGTTGCCAGCGTTTTGCGACATACAACAGTTTTTTGGACGTCATTTGACAGATATGAATGGGTATAATTATAAGTAACATTTTTATTTATTGATCATCATTACTAATCATTTGTATCAATAAATATTTAAGTAGTATAAGAAATCACTGCCTAAAGAGGAAGGTGAAAGGCCTTGTAGCCAGATCACCAGATAGACAGTTCAAAATTTTCATCTTCATTTCTTTTAATTTAAATGATTTTTTTTATATCATCTAAGCAAGTGCTTTAATGTGACTTTCAAATAAAAAAAGAAGTATCAAAAAATATTGGTTGTGTTTAAAATATTGACATTGAAAATGATCTTCTGCTTTGTTTTTATCTGTATTGCTAATTCACTTATCTTTACCATCATTCTAATTTTTAAGAATTCAAATGTATCCATTCATCATGGATAATGAAAGTTCATAAAAGTTACCCCTGGAATTGCATATATTGTCATAGATACCTTGGAATCTTGAATTTGTCAAATTAATGATTAATTCAGTTTGCTTGTGTTAGTGTGAATTCCTTTTTAACACTCGTTGATAACACTTCTGTTTATATGAAGCTACATTAGATCTCAATTATATATGGTCTTATAATGGTCTTTTATGCATTTTGTCGCTCAGAAAGTCAGGATTTAAAATATGAACGAAAACAAAATTGTCTTATGTACCACAACTTCGCCCAAAAACTCAAATTTTTCTGAGTTTAGAATTTTGTCAACTTTTGTTGAATAATGTGGGTCAAATAATATTAGAATATGTCAGATTTTGTTGTATTTTGTCAAATATTGTTGAAAAATTTTGCGCTTTATGGGGGGGGGTTATAAATTCGCTGCCACAAACTTCTTTGGCAACTGGGTTGAGAACAGAATCAATAGATAAACTCAATCTTTTGGTTGGGCCATACTCAATTGAGGTGAATGTCAAATTAATGTACTTTTTAATTCGTATTTTTAACTTTTAGTTTTGTGTGTTTTGCTTGTTAGGACAATTGGGCCATTTTCTTGACTAATTCATGGTTTTATCTTCACTAGATGGTTCTAAGGAATCTGTCATTGAAAGAAAGTTCTCCAAGCCAGTTTCCTCAACAAACTATGTCATGTTTGGAAACTGAAACAGATGGCACAAAAGAATTACCCTTTGCCAAGAAATGATATTCAGAATCAGCTCTGAGAAATTGATGACAAACAACTATTTTGAATTGAAGTGTGATACTACAATCATTAGGCTGTAAGTATGTTGGGCCAACCCATGTCATGGGAGGAAATTTAGACTGAATTTTGGCATGAAGTTTTCTTAAATGTTCCTGATTTACTGATGTAAATTTTCATAAAGGCCTCCTACTAAAGTTATGTTCTTGACCAACTTTTCTGTTAAGATCATTACTTACTTTTGTCTTGACTTTTTGGATGGTCACCTTGAAACTAATGAATGATTGACTTAACTCAGCTTATTTTACCCACAACGTTGGATTTTCTATCTTCATGAACATCCTTTAAAACTGCAAAGTTTCCTATTTTTTTTATTCTGAACTTATGTCTTGATATTATTTTACAGGAAACCTTTTCCGAGGCATTTGTCTGTTGATTTTATATAATAAGAAATTTGAATAAAGACATAACATAAAGCTTTTCAATAAATAAAGGAGGTTTTAATGAATTAAGGTCTGTCATGCTGACTTATAATCCACTTTGATCACTCTGTGTTTGTTACACAACTATAATTACAACTTTGTTATGCAATCCCCTGTTCTATTATTTACCACACAACTACACATGGCAAATAATCTTTTATCAAGTGTCAACCCTTCGTTATTACAGTACATGTATACTAAAGTTGTTGTTGTTCTTGATTGTTTTATTTAAAGTTGGTTATTTTTTATTTGTATCCTGGTAGATACAAATTGAGAAAAAATGATTTCATTAATGTATGATGATTGTACTAGGGTTGGACCACCAACTGACTAAATAACTTTGACGCAAGAACTACTACCAATGATTAAATCTAAATGTTTGAAAGTGATGAAAAGCAGGACGATATACAAGCACTTTAATAAGTTTTAAGGAAAAATGACTTTTTGTTATGTTTTGATTTGGTTCATTTGAGATGATATAATGGTGTAGGCACATATTGCAGCATCTTGGCATGTGATATTACATGTGAAACTAATATGTAATAATTTTGTTTTTTTAATATTATATTACTCAGTATTACTCTTGGTTATTAGTGGCAAGTAAATTTGAAGATTCTGCTTCTATAAAAGTAAGGCTTTATTTATGAAACTATGTTTTATATCAATATTTATGGATACGTGGCACTCACAAATTAGTATTGGTATCATTTTTTTATAATCTTGATCTGTATATGTTCTTGCATTATCTTTTTCTAGTTGTCTAGGTGATCTTATTAAGGGTGACCACTGTCCAGTCCTGATAAAATTAAAATAAAAGTTTGAATCTCAAATCTATTATTATTGAACAATACACATCAAAATCTCTTAAAATCTCCAAAAATTGCAGATTTTTTCAAAAAATTAAAATAAAAAGAGAAGAATCTCCTAAAATCTCCTAAAAATACAGAGGAAAAATAGCTGTCTACCTTGTTATCAGGGGGAGGTGATAAGTCAGAGGCTGAATCACCCTCTAGGTGTTTGGGTCTTGGAGCGAAAAGGATGATAACTCCCAGATTTTTTGCTTCAAGAATTTTGAAAAAAAGAAAAATTCCTGATTAGTCAGATTATGTTCAGTTATTTTTGGTATTTGAATGCATATCAAACCTGACCAAACTACTATAAACCAGATAAGATCACTGTGACATACTAAACTTGCTCACAACACACAACCTTATCTGAGTAAGGAAAGGAGATGAGAATTATTTACAATTACAACTGATTCACTTTAGGTAAAAATAATACCATCAAAATACATGTAAATAAAAGCAGAGACCTGGTTTCTGTCTGCAAGGTCTAATCAGTGAATTAACTTTATTTCTTAATTTTTTTTTATCTATGCTTTTATACCCAGATCACATTCCAAGTAGAGGCAATATACTAAGCACTACTACTTGGGGTGGAATCACAACACTGAACAGAACCCTTCATGAGACTTTCAAGCTAACGAAGCCGATACATGCACCAGCTACATAGTCTAGTTGATTTTAATCATGGATAAATCATATGCCTCGACAAGGACTCAAACCGCGGTTATAGCGGTGATAACGTATTGTATAAACCACTAGACTATGTGCCCAAAAACTTAATTAACATCAATTTCAGCAGAATTGCTTGGAATTGCTCTAGATTGCACAGAATAACATAGTCAGGACACACATACACACACACACACACACACACACATATGCACGTTTAAGAGAAGAAATGAAAAATAAAAAGGGGGTCCCCTCTATAACCCCTGAGATAAAAGTCGTCAAAAATCAAAAATATATACATTTTTAGAAAGCTCTCATCGAAATGATTCAGAAAAATATTAGAACCATACCTTAAAATCAATATTTCGACAATTAAAGCAGGATTTGTTAGTTTTAATTAATTATTCATGAAGAGACCTTATCGTGAGTATATCTTTAAAGTTATGTTAGTAAAATAGGTAATTAGCGACGAAAACAATCCAAATGACTCAACTTAAACTTTTACGAATTAGAATTAAGGAAAAGTAGCTTAAATAAAAAATCTAATTAAGCTTTTCTTAAAATGCTTGATATTTAAAAGATGATACATTATGTATATAATAAAGTATTTGAATCACAGTGTTTTCAACTTTTAGGTACTGTTTTGTCTTTGACACATTGTTTATCACATGAACAAAAAGGTAAACACGACCATTTCATTTTACCACAATTGCAATTTTTGCAATTGCATGTGATATTTTGCCCAAGCTTCCAGCTTCAATTAGGGAGGGTGTTAATGTGTCAAGCCATGAATACTCAAGCTTAATTGACTCCTCGAGTTACACTAAAGAATTATCAACAATGTAGTCTTGCAGATTTAATGTACAAAGTGGAGCAAATAGCGACTTGCGTATTTTGTATTGAGGTAATGGTTTAACGTCTGAATACTCTTTCGGTAGTCCACGAAGCTTCTTTGACTCACAACGATCATCGTGATATGTTTGTGGTAGTAGTTCATCATCACTTTCATTTCCAGGACATTGTGCAACTGTAATACTTGTTGAGTGTCTGTGAGACTTGACCATAGTGGATTTAGCGTTGGAAATCAATGTTATCCTTGCCATTACTGTGAAAATATTTTTTCGCAATGTACAAGAAATTAAAACATCATCTCTTTCAAATTATGTCATTTGTGAATTGTTTTTAGCAGTGCAGTGTCCACCCAGAAATGATCCCACCTAGGCAACCCACAGTCGATTCTTTAGAAATTCCATTTCCCACTCACAGTTTTTGGGGAGATGCCACTATGGTTAAAAATGCACCTTTTTATTTTGTTTATCCTTTATATACATTTTCAAAAGGATATTTATTTGTTGTTCTTATTTTTAAAAGATTTTATTTATAGTTTTTATTTTCTTTAGATATAGTTTTTAATAAACTTTGTATAACACATCATTTCTTTCTTAACTACTAGTTCTCATGCAGCTTCCATTAATACATGTATGTGGTTGACCCTCAAAAAGAGTGAATTTTCAATCCTCTTCCTTCACCATTTCTGAAAGATTTCTTACCTCTTTCACAAAAACTATCCTTAAAAATCAGTCCCTTTCGAGTAAATTTACGAATATGGAAGAAAGCATAAAATATGCGATTTGAAAAAAAAAGTGGCATTATACCTGGAATTAGTCTATTTTGGTGGGAAACTGGCTCAGCTGAAAATATATGTAAGAATTAAATGATCTGAACAGTAACAAGTTCAACAAATCTCAGAATTTGTCTAGAATCGGAAAAATCGGAAATTATTTCAAACCTCAATGGATTTACGTCATCGCCAAAAAGAGTTACGACGATGAGTTACGACGCTGAGTTACGACGCAGAGTTACGACGCGGTGTTACGAAGCAATGTCCGAAGCAATGTCCGAAGCTATTTCCCATGAACGGTGTTGAGAATGGCGCGGAGCAATGGCCAAACTTATCAATCAAAGTTACGGAAGTACGACGCTGAATACACGACGAACCAAAGTACGACGTTACGAAGCTGAGTACAACCCTTATAAAACACGAAGCTGAGGACGACGCTGAGCACGGCGTTATATTGTTGTCAACGACGTCACGAACAGCATTACGATACGATCTATGCAGCTATGAGCGACGAAGCAGCAGAATCAAAGAGCGACGACGCGGCGTGACGACGTTACGATATTGACTACGATATAACTCTATAGTATTATGCCCCTGACAATTACGTCAATGTAAGAATGAATTTGCAAAAAGTCAACTATTGATGCATGTCAACACCTTCTCTTGTTAAAAATGGTCGTTACATCATTCTAACTTGAAACTTCCTGCTGGACCTGATTGAATGGTTTATTTATTTATCGAACTATTAATTGACGCATTTGTCTATATATCTGTTTATTTATTTATTTATTTGTTTATGTACTTGTTTACTTGTTTTTCTTATATTTTCATTCCTCTCACTAAAATCCATGCTGTATATAAACACGGTATTAAGGGGAGATTATTTTGTCTGTAGACGAGATGGTAGCTATTTATATATACTCTTCACATCCGAGTCCGACATATTCAATTGCTTTCATTTATTTATTTATTTATCGATTTATTTATTCATTTATCTATAACTTTATTTATTTATTTATTTATATGTTTTTTATCTGGCCATTTTCATCTCATCTCTTTAGATTGGTGTTTCACACAGGGCATCTAGGTCAGTCTGAAGGTTTACAGAAAAGGGGAGGGGTTATATTCAAATGTTCAGAAATACTTTGTACAACAGGGGGTGGGAACAGTATTTTCGGTTCGGACATTATGTCAAAATGCTTTATTTTTACCTTTTGGCATATGTTTTACAAGGCATATATTAATTCATTAATTCTATTAGTTCATTTATGTATCTATTTGTTTAACTTTTTCTCGTCTTTTGGTTTAGATATTGGATTGTCTCAAAAGTTTGGCTAATATAACTGTTTTGTATTAGATATAATCAATCGCTGTAGTAAATCTTTTTAAAAACAATAAGATGACATGTTATAAAATATTTCGATGAATTTCGACTTGTATATTCATTTTTAAGAATCTAACCTAAATCTAACCGTTTTCCTGGTTAAAATTTACATCATCAAGTATCTGATTGGTCCTCAATATAAATCTGTTTATCGTTCAAAGATTTATCAAAATATCAAATAGTGTCAGTCTTACTTAAACCAATAAGATTCTAGATGATGTAATTTTCCAACCAATTAAACAGTAAACTCAATACCAGCTTTAAGACAATTCCCTAATTATACTGTTTTTTTTTATAAGAATACCTTATTTTCATTTGAGCCCTCGGTATTCTTAACGTTTTTGCGAATCGAGCCTCAAATTATTCTTATGATATTCTTAAGATATTAAATTTCCCAGGGTATATTCTTAAAAATAGTGATAAAAGTCCCAGAATAAATACACGCTTTTTTTATAAGAAACTTAGGATTGGGTTTAGGTCCAAAAGTTTCTTAGAAATGTGCTAATTTTAGGTCCAAAAGTTTCTTAAGAGTTTCTTATTTTCGGCAAATGTGATGCATGCTCCGGCTGCATGTTCGGGTCCTTCGGGCCAGCCTCAGTATTATTCTTAGCATATTCTTAATTTTGGAGCATTTTGAGCCCTCTTTGTGAAAGTGTGGTGAAAGATGACATGCCACTACGCATTGGTATCGAAGGTACTGGCCTCTTTAATTGAAGTCAGAAATTGATTAAAAAGTAACAAAGTTTAAAGAAAATATTGAAAAAATATTGAAAACATGTCTTTAAACGTGGCATTTGAAGAAGAAATTCCGCAAACCAGGAGAAAAACAGAACGTGCGCAGAGTCACGGTTTTAGATGAGCAACAAGCTCTCCTAAAGGGTACACGGCGGTTGATTTCACAACTTTACTCATGTACACGGCTGTCTGTCAAGTTGTGAAATCAACCAGCCCGTGTGCGCAGTCACGATTTCTGATGAGCAGAAAATCACTTCTTTTCAAGAATCTATGGAAATGGATAAATGGAATCTTTAAGTAAAGTCCGAAATTGATTTAAAAAATGCAATGTTTTTTGAAAACATATGTCATTATTGTTATCAAAACACAAGGACGTGTGCAGAAACACGTTTAAATGATAAACAAACGTACTATAAAAATCTCCTGATTTAAGGTTATACGGCTGTGTGGAAATATGTGAAAATTTTAATTAGATCTATGTATTACATAGGGGACACAGGGGGTGCTCATCACACGTCCCTTATGTATTTTTGCCTCTTTTCCCACATCCCTTAACTTTCTGTAGGAAAATATAATTCGTTGACAAAATTCATTGACGAAATTCGTCCTACGACCCTGATAAAATATGCCATGCATCCCGAGCCCTTTACTTTGTGTCCCCCTATTTTAACCTTTGAAGCAAAAAGATCGGAATATCTTCAAATTATAGTATCGAAAACCAAAACAAAAGTGAGCATGTGTTATCAATTAAGATGGCTTCTATAATGCGAATAAGCGAATTTTGTATTAACATGAAAATTATAATGTGTAACAAATTTTTGAATATTTTAACTCTGATTTAGTCTTCATTCGACTAACATTCACATATTTTTACATAATGAATAAAGTAATGGGTTTCTCGAATCATTACTATATTTATTATGTAAAAATGAAGGTTAGTTGAATGACGACTGAATCAGAGTCGAAATATACTAAAAAATCTAAATTTCAAAACTTGTGAACAACTTTGTAACTTTATGCGATAAAAGCGTTAATTTTTAACCGATTTTGTTGATTTTTTTCAGCAAATGAAAGTAGGGAAAATGTAGGTTAGGGTGACAAAAGTGCCGTCTAAATTAAAGAAGAAGAACATAACAAAATTATTTTGAAAAATGAAGGTTAAAGTTTTATAATAGTGTTCAAAGTTTTCTGAACACACTTAACAGTGGCGGATCTGGCCCTTTCCTGAGTATCTTCAAAAATGATTTCTGGGTATTGCTGTGGATAAATGATGAAAAAGATGCATTAAGGTTGTTGAAGTAATCTTATAGCCTGGAAACTCGTACATCGGGACCCATTTAGTGTACTCAAAAAAAAATGTGCTCTAAAATGAGTATATTCATTTATACACTGAATACACTCCAGATCCGCCACTGCGCAGCTGTGGACAACGTTTAGTTTCCCTTAGAAAATGGACCACCCCATTCACAATTTCACCATTTCACCGACTTTTTGCATCCCCTACGTAGGGGGATTCGAGTCCTCCTCTTCGAGCCAAATGATAAATACATGATTAAAACTAAGTAAGATTAGCCACTACTCTCGACTTTTGAATTACCGGGTACAAGGCTTAAAATAACGGTCGGATATCGGATATTATCCGACCCATTTGAACAATTATCCGACTCAATACGATTTCTACCGGATATTATATCCGACCCAGATTTCTTATATAATTATAAAAGTTGGATTTTTTATTGTTTCATTCCACAAATATTAATCTTTTCCACACGTTTTACGTACTGATGCAGTGAGTTTAACTCATTTTTAAGCTATTCTTGGGAGATTCTGCTGTATTTGGCTCCATATTAGTTTTGACACCATCGGTTAATATCCGACCCAAATTTCAGACCACCGGATATTTCTTCCGACCCAGTATGAAAAATTATTTTAAGCCCTGCGGGTATGATGGAATAAACGTATACCCTGGTAAATCTGATTAAATTTTTCACGAAAAGCTTGTTTCAGAATCAAATACTGCGCAATTCTATCACTTGTTTATTTTGTTCACAGTATTATCTATCGGGTAAGAGGAAATAATAATTATATTAACCGGACTTAATAGCGGCCACGATCAAATAAGCCCGTCCAAGGTGGATTTTATTTCCGGGAAGAATAAGCGTCGATGCCCGCTAATTCGGTAGTCTAGACTAGTATTCGAAATAAGGAAACAATTGTGTCACCCATTTTACAATTGTGTCACCCATTTTAAACAATTGTGTCACCCATTTTACAATTGTGTCACCCATTTTACAATTGTGTCACCCATTTTACTACACATCTACCAAAGAGGGCCCACCACCATGGTTGAGCCGAGATAAAATCATTTGAATAGAAATAGGCCGCCATATTATAAAAAGAATTCTCAATCTCTAATATGATGTTTTTTTCTACCGGTTTTTGACTCAAAACCAAAAAATATGCTACCGGTTTATATTCTCGCCGGATTTCACCAATACCGGCCGTTATTTCGCTCACTGCGTAGCTTCTGTTTAATGTTAAATGTTTTTTGTTGTTTTTTTTGTTTTGTTTTTATGATTTTCATCCATTTACATGACATTCCCGATAGAGGCAGTATATATTAAGCTCTAC
>JAUKPT010004907.1:0-10790 GCA_032273505.1 Nanomia bijuga
TCAAATAAGTATCGGAAAGGTACTTTTCCTGAAATTCACTGCACTATGTCTAGGCCTATTAGTAAGAACGCCATGGTGCCGACTAAACGCCTAAAGAATACATTTCTTTATATCTTGAATAGCACTTTAGTTCCAGAACATTATTTTATAACCTGGCACAGTCGCTGATCTCCTTTTACACACAAGAATTTTAACAAACATACCAGAAATGAATATTTTATCTTATCTAATAAAAAGCCTTCCAGACAACTTGATAAAAAAAAGCATGCAATAACAAGAACGAATTATGTGAATTTCTGTGAATTTCTTTGTACAAAATAGCATAATATTTTGTCTAATTGCCATAAAAATCAGAATTTTGGCTTGGAAGCTTGAAAAATAGAATGCAAGGTATGACAATTTGATGCTGACCTATAAAATGGCATTATATTTTATTTGTTACACATCCATAATATCCAATCTTTCATAGAAATAAAAAGAAATAAAATGGACCAACATTAACACAAGCGTAAATATCCTAATTTTCCCTAATTTTGAAACTTTCGTCCTAATAATGCAAAAAAGGACAAGAAAACGCAAAAGATGATCAAATCTTGCAAAAACCTCTTGGATTTTTGCTTACGAGTTAAGTTGAATTACTTCCCAATTTTTTACCTTTGCAGTAACTTATGTGAAAAAGACACATATAAAAACAGGGTAGATAAAATGTATAATATATATGAAAAAAAATATCAAAAGCTAATTTCCATCTACAAAATAATATAATATATTTACACCAAAAAAAATAATTGAAAAATTGATTATTATTCAAAAAAGAAAAACAGTTGAAAATATTGAAAAATAGGACAAAAAGAAAAATATTGTCAACAATAATACGTTAAGAAAATGTCTTTTTAAAGAAAACATATATCATTTGTGATTTATAATGTATAATTATGATTAAAAGATTAGTATTTTATGATTAGCATTTTATGCGTTTTTGTTTTTTTATTGTTTCCTCACTAATTGAGAGGTTCCAGCTTTCTTGAGAGAGTTTTTGGCACACATTCAAATCACTATCATCTTTTTTAACAGCAACTGGAATTTTGATTTTTTTCGTGAGTGTTTGAAGTGATTAGTTCTAATTTCTCTCAACGTTTAGTGTATAATTCCATTCTATTTGTTCCTGTTTATATGTAGTTGCTGAGCTGGAACTAATAAACATGATTAATTAAAGTATACGTTACATTTCTATCTGGACAATTTGTATTTTCTATTTCCGTCGATCTACAAGTGGTTCTCTTTGTTAGGATGTGCATCGTTTTAAATGAAAAATGGACAGTGCGCTCTTTATAAGAACTAGACACATATTTAGGTGAGGCTTAATGTGCTTAATATGTTTCTCAGTATATATCAGCTTTAAAATGTTCTTTGATATGTTTCCAAATTTTTCTAGATTTTGAAATTTTTTTCTTTTTTGGTATTGTCATATCCAGCTTTGATATGTTAATAATTTTTGTCGGTTTTCAGCACTCATACAAAGGTACAATATTTACAAATATGTACAATATAACCATTTTTCATTTAAAATGATGTGCTTAGTGCAGCTTAATGTAGTTTTCTCAAGAAATAAAAGTCACCAATTGCTCAATAAGAATCGCAACGATACATTAAACCAACGTTTGTGATTTTCATGTACTCTGCTCTTCACGTGGGCCCAAGAGAGTCCTTTGATAGCATTTCACGCAGTAACCGTTCAATTGTGACGAAGGAATGTTCTTACATCCGTTATTCTTACACACTAATTTCTGTCGTTTCATTGATTTATGTCTTCGTTTTGCGCCATCTTTATATTCTTTAATCATTTCTTTGTAATCATGTGGTTTTCGGTTCAGATTCGTTTGTATTGCTGTTAAAAAGTTGAATCCTTTATTTGGATCGCTCTCGGCTGCCGGTTCTTCAGTAGCTTCAGTAGCTTCCTCAACTTTATCGTCTACAGGTGGATTGTATGTGGCTTTACTGAATCGCACTTTAACGAGATTTACGTATTTTATTAATTCCTCGATGACATCGTCGTTTGTTAGGGAAGGGACTTTGAGTGGGTCTAAAATTTCTTCCGCCACCCAACTTGCTCCTGGGGCACTTGGGAAGTGAATGGGCAATAACGATAAAAACGCGTCTGAAATCGGAACCCATATCTGTTGACTGTTGTTATGTGCCAGGGTATTCACACGTGTGTCCGTTGCAACAAGCGCGTTAAATCGTTGGCGATGGTAACCAAGGATGATAGGGAAATGGCAGCATTTTTCAGGGTTTTGTTCGAACGGCATATAAATACCTTTTAACGATGTTTGGTTGACTTCACTAACAACTTCAGAGAGAATAATGATTGGCCTAGCTAACAAATTAGCCAGCATGTACAGATGAATTGGATCAATTTGAAGAAAACCCTTCTCTTTGTTACCACTGAGAAAATCGTAAAGCCCGCCTCGTGTAAGGGCATTCCACTTTTCATCTATTTCAGAAGCTGATGGAATAGGCACGTTACTAGTAGAATTTTTCAGCCACAAATTATAACTCCATCTTTGTTTAATCGACGTATCAATAACCGGATTCGAAAGCATATTATAAAACGCAGTTTGCAAGTGCGACACGTAATTCCGTAACCCGAAGATGGCGAAATTGATGGCGAATAGTAAAGAGCCACCGTCTTGGTTTAAGATCCACAACGGGAATAATTTACAACAGCCTTTTATATCAGCCCACCAATTGATACCCCCGTTTGTTGTGAGAACTTGAAGCATGTGAATATCAATAAGTTCATCACGGATGAAATCTGCTAAGCCCTTGCCGTAGTTACGAATGTCCGGAAGTACAAATGTGGTGGAGATCGGTAAGTTGACAGTCGGAGTTTCAACTTCTGCGGCAACGCTTCCACCGACAATTTGATCCGCTGGTGGATCGACGATGGTTTCCGTGTCTGTTTTGGTGTCTGTCGCGTCCCCTTCTCCTGGTATGTTTTCATAGTCATCTTCGTCGTCATCAGAGGGGTGAGTGGGTTCCACTACTATGTTGTATCCAGCTTTTGGTGGAGTGACTTTCGGAGGTTCTTCTGGTTCGGGTTCTACGGGTTCGACTGTTTCTACTACGACAGTTTTCACTTCGACCTCCGGAGTCGGTGGTTTAGCAGGCTCTGCATTTGTTGGAGGTACATCAACGCTCGTATCACCGACACGAAATTCAATACGTGGTTTGATACTTCCAGTCGGATCGAATATCAAGCGAAACGATTCGTTCACTTTCCAATCTCCCAACTCGACATCGAATTCTTCGTCGAACTCCTGTGTTTCGTAATCTTTGACAAAGACGACTGGTGCCACATCCGGTGCCACTTCCTGTTTCTCTGCGTCTAACGCTTTGATATCATCAATCTTGTCATCGTTGGCGATAGCGACGATATCAGCAGAATTGTCGATGACATCTACGTCTCCTCCGATACTTCCATCTCCTTCTGCGTCTACAGCAGCATCACCACCTTCAACCACTGTAGTCACAGTACCTGCATCTGCACTCCCGTCAACGTCAACGTCCACATCAGCGCCAGGATCGACGTCTCCACCAACAACTACATCCCCGCCAACATCCACATCCCCGCCCCCGCCAAGATCAACCCCTCCGTTAATATCCACAGCCCCGCCAATATCTTCACCATCAAAAACGCCTCCTGCGTTTGCATCTATATCAATACCACCTCCAACGACGACTGTATCTTCATCTCCAGTCGGGATTGGCTGCGATATACTAATACTTTCCTTCGTGTAAAGTGGTGTATAAACCCAAGAGGGATGTTGTTTCCCTGATTTATCGATTGTCATTTTAATATTCATGATTTTCCAGTCGATGTTTTCCTCGTCAAATATCATGTGCGCAGATTCAGTGTCGTACTCCTGACCCATAATCATCTTCGTCAGATTGTTATCGTGGACGTCAATAGTCATACTTGCAAGTTATTTCTATTGTTGTGTAGGTTTCCCCTAAAAAGTAAACAAATATTTTATTGGCATGATGTATGAAACATCTATTTAGTTCATTACCCGCAAACTTTTAGAAAAATGAAAATATACAATAATGATTACTATGATATATGAATAGATGCAAGGAATCAATGGTCAACTTTTTTGACATGTTTTTTTAATACGTTTTTTCCATATCTGATGAGTTGACATGCAGAAACCATGCGTCTAAAGAATTACTATATCCATCTTAATGATGAATGACCTTGTTTCTACATGTTAAACAAGATTTTTTTTACAAATCGAGTATTTTGAAAAAATTAGAAGAAAAATCTATCTCATAACAAGAAATCACAAATCACACATTAGATCTTTATAGCAAAAATATTTTGTATTATTATCTTTAATAATCCCTGGGGAGATTATCAATAAAACACATTAAAATGGTGAGAAATTATTTGGATGTTAATTTTGTTTGTTACGCTTTTTTGTTTTGAAATTTTTGAAAATAAACATTTTGCTAAAAATCAATACATTGTTGTTTATCTTGGGGGAGGGAGAAGTTTCTGTAGTAAAATATAAGATTTACATGGTTTATAATATTTATAAATGAATGAACCAAAATAAGCAAATTCCATAGGACCCAAGATATAATTCGCGTATTTCTAAAATGTTTGATTGTATGCTTATAGAAAGGTTTGCTGTCATCAGAGTTGCAGGTGCTGCTGCAAAATATTGGTCAAGGTTAATTTTCAACGCCTTTGAGGATTTTCATTCATCTGCCTTTATAACAAATTCTTAAAGAAACTCAAAATCATGATCTAAAAAGAACAGCATTTTGCTTTCATGTTAAAACAAACCTTCTTTACAATATTAATTACTTCACAGTTTGGTTGAAGAACGTTAGTTCTGGGGTGTTTTTTGAATAATATCAAAGCTATGGATTGTTCTGTGTTTCACGTTCTGTGTTATTGCAGTGGTGGATCTTAACCCTTTTCTCAGTATCTTCAAAGATGATTTCACGAATGACTGGTCTCGTGGGAGGCTTAATGGTGGCCCGAATTGTTTTTCTGTTTTGATAAATCCATTCTCAACGCCCAACTCATATTTCGTGTCCGATTCATCTTCCATTTTCATTATTCTAATCAAAAATGAAATTCTTGATCTAAAATGAGTGTCCACAGGAAGACGGGTTAAGATTCAAATTGGGACCGTAAATCTTCTTTTGTAAAGGGATAAGATCCTACTATTATACTAAAGAATGATTATTTGTATCATATCGTAATAAGATCCATGATTGAAAAGAAATTTTACCCAAAATAACCAGAAAAAGATACAAAAAGAGAAATATTGAGAAAAGATAAAAAGAATAAAGAATAAAATCCATTTAGGCCGAAATATAAGATCCATGAAATAATAATTTTTAGGAATAAGATCCGAATTTCCGGAATAAAATCCTCCAACTATGAAGAAAGATCTAATTATGAGGAATGAGATCCACTATTTATCCATCTAACAAGAATAGGATCTCATATTCTGCAATTACTCTTACTAACCAGAATAAGATCCAAATATTTGGTTCTTATTCCGGAATCTTTCTCCGCGTTCCCAACTGAATACACTCCATGCCCGCCACTGAATTCTGCACCTCTTATATGAAACAAACATCTCTCTTCCTACCTATGTTTTTGTAATTTTGAAATTCTGAGAGGTAAACTAATTATTTTTATTCTTAATTAACTGAACAATTCGATTTCTCAATAGAATTCAATTTTCCGGCAAAAATAGCCAAAAATCACTGTTGAGAGATTGTCTTTGAAATTTGGTTGGAAATTTCATCAGCAAGAAATTGATTAATTCACTTCGCAAAAAGTAACATGATTTGAATTTCGACGAAACTTCAGATCATTCTATTTTTTAGATTAACCTATTAGTTTTTTGACCGATGTGATTTCCATAGAATCAAACAGCAAACTTTGTCGAAGGGTGAATCATTGCGTAGAAAACTCTTCACCTTCACGAGAATTTCCATTGTTTTTTTTCGAAAATCTCGTACGAACTTTGCCAGCCACAACCATAATTCAGATATCGTCTCGAACCGTTGTTACGGAATTAACAAACATATCTGAACATACACGCAACGTGTTACACTTCATCACCGCCCTAATGCATGGTTGTTCATGCCATGCCTTGTGTCACGAACTAATTCTTAAAGTAAATATTTGAGTAGTCCGTGCTTATGTCAAGATCTGCTGCAGTTTTATAACTTCCCATATGTACGTTCTTCGTTTCATAATAAATATTAATTTTTATTGGACTTAAGAGTCATCGCCAAATTTCGGTTACTTTACCCGTTTGATTGGTTAGAAATTACAGCATCTGGAAGCTTACTGACTCAATTTAAAATGTCACAATTTACAATTTAGTTAAAATCGAAAACTATAAAAAATCTTCTACATGAACCAATCATATTCTTAATGATCTAAAATCCAACCAATAAATTGGCTAAATTAGCCACAATTTAGTGACAATCCCTTAAAACCATCATAAAAGAATTTCCAACGAACACGTTCTGGTTGTAAGATGATTACTCATCGAATGTTAATACTGTATAAAAAATCCACACAGCAAGGTGAAAATTTTGACATTTCAGACAAAATTTCTTCCATAACAAAAAACAATGAGTTGACTAATCATTATAGATATAGATATGTATGTCGATAGCACCTCGTCAATTTTTCTCAATTCCATCGAGTTAAATCACCTTACAGAAAAGATTACCTTTCAATCAAAACAAAATCATATATTATTGCTTAAACTGAATTCCATATAAATACTTTTTAACGAAACTACCCAACCAAGTCATCGCACTCATGTCTTGTCCAACCCATACACATTTTTTTAAAAAAAGACAACACATCACGAAAGAATTTTCTGAAAATCATTTAAAACTCTAGTGATCACAGAGCGAGATAAGATGCATTCATAATATTTAAGACATTCCGCATTCGCGAGTACTATAATATTATAATATATTTATGTCATCATAAGCCAGAGATATCTTCTATTGCGCAAACCGACTTTTTCTTTTTAAACCTCAACGATTTGGAATATTCATAATATTATAAAGTTATTATTTATCATTTTACTTTTTTGTTGCTACTATTGTAATTGTCAAGTTCACTGGAATATTGAAACAAATCCTTTTACGATACAGACACTAATCTAATCTACAATTGATGTTAGGATTTCTTTATTGTCCAACCTATTATCAATCGACAAAATACTTTTAAAAAAGACAATCATAAAAGCTTAGTAATTTTTTTTTTGACTGATATATTTTTTTATTATTTTGATATAAGCTGACGAGGGAACCTTATTCTTATATAGAGATTTCCGTATCTGAATAGAGGCGGATACTTTCGAATTTAAATTATGCGATCTAACTCCTTTAATTGATTTATTTGATTCGTTCGAGTTATCATCCTCGCTGTTATTAACACGTGCTTTCAAGTGTTCCTTTTATGATAACGTTCTATACTCTTTTAATCTATTCATTTATGTATTTATGGTATTTATTGCTATGTTTAGTTGACTAATCTTTGAATGAAATTGGGACTAGTCCCTAAAATACAATTTAATTGGTCCTTACAATTTTTTGCTCTTTAGATTTAATGTATTAATGTTTTATTTCTTTTATTTTTCCTCTTGTTTGTTTCTGTTTGTTGTTTGTTTTTAGATGTGTCTATCTTTTTGCTTCTCTGTCTGTCTGTTTTTCTGGATGGCTGGATGGCTGGATAGTTTTCTTTCTTTCTTTCTTTCTTTCTTTCTTTCCTTTTCTCTCTGTCTGTCTCTCTATTTGTCTGTCTATCTGTCCGCCTTTCTTTCTTTCAGTCCGTCTGTCTGAGCTGAGTTATACTTCCTTATTCAATTTATTTAGCCACTTGGGCATTGTTCTGTCTGTCTGTCTGTCTGTCGGTCTGCCTGTCGTTTTTTCTCAGACAGATTGTTTGTCCATAGATATGCCTTCCAGTTTGTCTGTCTTATCATTCACTTGATTAGTCTGTGTACCGGATGCCTTTTCTTACCAAGGTCTATCAGTGTAGCGAGATCGAGTCGATCACGATCGCGCAACGATCGCGCAAACTTCTGCAGCGCAATCGTGAAACCGATCACGCAAGGTACGGAAAAAAAAACTTTTGAATCGCATAAAAGTACGCGCAAGTCCTTTGCGCGATCGTGTAACCGATCGCGTATATATTTCTTACGGACAGGCCTGGACTTACCCTTGCATAATCTTGCATAGTCTGTCTGTTTGTCCGTCTGTCTATATGTCTCTCTTTTCTGTCTGTCAGACTGTATGTCTGTATACCTGTCTGCTTGACTAGTTCTTCGGTTATCTCTGTTTAATTGTTCTCGTTCATATTTCACATCTGAATCTGCCCACAATGTTTTTGTACCTCGTTATACAGTATAAACTTGTTTAATCTTTAACTCATTCCTGATTAAGGGTTTTTATTCCTTTCATGACTTATTGTTGCTGTCTATACACTCGTTTATATTTCCGTATAACTGAAACCGTACTGATGATTTGTACAATATATATATATAAAACAATTTCAATGGTTTGATTTTAGGTTCGCATAGCTTTTTTAGGTACGATATACATGACATAAGTGTGTTTGAAATCGTGCAAATCAGGGAGTGTCAGATTATGATCATGGCATCTGGAGTATTTGAGACAAGCCTTCGTAACTTAATAACACCACTCTGGACTTCTTGGAGGAGCTTTTGAAATCATTTAGTTAGACCATGCTTAAAAATTAGCGCAATCCTAGATATCCCCTTTAGTCATTCCAAGCTACACTGAAATGAAAATGAAATAAAATGAAATGAAACATTATTATTGTCGTATGGTTGATATTTTTATGTGCAATTAACTGTTCGGCTTCAGCGCACACAGTAATATAACTTTAATTAGAAAAAATCTTAAAATAAAGAAGTTGAAAATTTTTCTTCTTCCTTTTCTTCTTCCTTTTTCCGAAAATTGGAGATTTTTTTATACAACAATGTTAAGCTCTTAATTCCCGTTCCAACGAGCCCTTGCGTTTTAAAATCGGTTAAGAAATAGTGAAAATATAGCCAAACCTAGAATTAGTGCCAAGATTTTTGAAATAGACTATAACTCTATGCTGCAATATTTATGCTACAATCTGCGAACTATGAAATTGGATGTCATAGATGAGCCTAATATCAACAATATATTGCATGACACCCTAATATTTGTTGTACACTTCGGAGTCTGATATATCGGATAATTAAGGCATATCTGATTTCAGATAACGAAAGGGTTCAACAGCCTGTTTCCTTGACAACCATTTATGATTTAGAAGCGCAACAAATATCAGATGATGAAAGGGTACAACAAATATATTATCGTACTTACTTCCGAAAAGTAATTGTGTAGTTAATCAACGAAGTTCTAGTATCACGAAGACGATGCTTACACTTACATGTTGTTCAATTTCTAGTCCTTTCCATCCAAGTCCACTCGTCTCAGCGTAAATCACATTGGACTAGCACAATTTGTTTCGTGTAGAGAGAATAATCTAACAACTTTGAACAACGTAATATTCTTGCATCCTGATGGTGAAGCAGTTCTACCATTATCTGCTTCCCTTCATCTACGCGTACGCAGGGCGGGATAAAATCCGGTACCGCCGGTACCACTGGCGGTACCCGGAAAGGTGAGTGTCAGCACTTAAAATTCAAAATTCGCGCGCAAAATCGCACGGCATACGAGACATCTAACCGGAAGCAAAGACTCCGGTACCCAAAAGCAAAACAAAACTCTGACTCGTGTAAAAAGAATAATCTTACGACTTTAAAGAACGCAAAATTTTTGCATCCATGATAATGAAGCATCTATAAGCATTTTTACCGTCATCTGCTATCCTTCATCTACCCCTACTTATACAACTACCATCAAAATTTTAAATCTTACTCACCCCAGCGTACGAAACAATATTCCAAAACTACGATTATGAGAGCTATGACTTCCATAAAAAGTGTGAATCTTACTCATATCAACCTACGCTACATTCTCTGCAATCGGTCAATAATGAATTTGGACAGTTGTAACGGATACCACACCACTGAGTCATCCAGTTAAAAGCATTCCCTTGACACATACATACTTGCAATATGCGTGAAATCATTTGAAAAGAATGTTAACACTATTTGGCATTCCACTAGAGCAGCTTAAAATGCCAACCAGTACAATACGATGAAAGAGACTTATCATAATTTTACTCAAATACCTTGTTGATGTTATCAATTTTTCAATTTCATTTCTTACTATACATATTACTTGTTTTTTTTTATTATTACTTCTAATCCTACTTATTAACTTCGTTAATGGTTTTTTGTGATAAGTTCGGCGATGACAAATCTCGACGCGTTGTTATGAAAACATAACATTTTTGTTTAGGTTTAGGTTTTGTCAATATTTTGGGTGTTTACCGATATACAAGTAAAAATATAAAACCACTTGTTAACTCTTACGTTTTCTGTGATTTTTATTTATGATGAGAGGGGATTGGACTGTTTAATGGTGGGTGTGGTTTGACTCGTTTTATTAGAGCAGTGACGCTTCTAGGGGTGGGGAAATAGGATTCCTATATCCCGATATTGGAGAGAAAAAATATGCACTTTAAAAAAAATGGAAAAAGGGCATTTTAAAAAGGCCAAAAGAAAAGAAATGTTGTGTTTTCCCACAGACTACTATACTAGACGGAC
>JAUKPT010004908.1:0-10790 GCA_032273505.1 Nanomia bijuga
TCATTTGATGTTTTGTTGATACTAAAAATGATGAAAATATTTTTTAACAAACCAATAAGATTCTTGATGATGTAACTGTGAACCAATCAAATGGCAAATGTTACCACAATTTGTAGACAAGCCCTAAATAAATAATAATAATAACTAGTCTGTGCTCTTCACACTTCACAATCTAAATCAAAGCTCCAGAACGGAAGCACATCAAAACTAGAGATCATCCTCAAATTCTGGTTATTTTAGCCAGTTGATGCGTAAGAAGATAATCAAGAACCTAATTGGTTCAATTTAAAATGTCACAATTTGATGTTTTGTTAAAGTCAAAAATGATAAAGACGATTCTACATGAACTAACTTAGCTTATTCACAAGAAACATAAATGATAATGATGAATGAGAATAAAGTTGAAATAAAAACATGATAATTGTTAGAGCTTTTGATGATGGTTTGACAATAGTAAAGGATCTAAAAAACAACATTGTATATTCTGGCAAACACCCCATAGCATAAACTAAGAAAAATTATTTTTCATTAAAAAATAAAAAATAAAAAAGCAAGAAAACTGGTCAAACTTAAGAAATTACAACTTATAACTGAGAAATTTTCTTTACTGATAATTATTGAAGTTATTGAAATTACTTCAGATTCAGAATAAAAACAGTTTGATGTGCATCTTATTTCATGTGTGTTTCCTTTTTCTTGTTTTCAGTAAAAAAAATAAGCAAACTGATGTTTTGATTTGTCCTTATGAAAACAATCTGACAAGTGTTAAGTGCTAAAATGTTGAAAAGAAATGAAAGATTGTTTGCTTAGACAGACAAACAGACAAAGAATGCAGATAAAAAGAACAACAAGTAAAAAAAATTGTATAAATCATTCATTGGTAAATTGGAATTTTAGGGAAATTATACATAAAAGATTCATATTAATTCATTTGAAAACAGAAAGCAGTGTGAAATCTATGTGTTGTGGAGTTGTCTCTGGCGGTGACTTGACCATTTGATTATTTGGAAACTACAACATGAAGGTGATTGCTTTATTTAACTATAGCACTTAAATTATGACCATCATTTTAAGTTTTTACAAAACATCAGATTCTTTATGTAATTTTCAAGCTATCAAATGGCAAATTTATTGTTGAGGCAACCCCAACGTTTATGTGAAGATCGTTGGCCAGACGTAACTAAGTGCCATGTAGCGTATCTTTTAGCAACTTCTGAGCAATTCTTTTATTGATTTTTCTTTAATCCTAGTTGAGCACAGGAGACTGAAGCAATCCCTCAATGACTGTATTGCAAGAACCAAAGGAGGTATACAAATCAGCTCGATGTACCGTAGAACAATCATGTCAACTTTTTAATTTGAATGATATACAGAAGTTGAATGTTTGAATATGTTAGCGCCAGTGCATAGATAAATCTTGAGCGCTGCTGTATACAGTAAAGAAAGAAAGGTATGTCGCAGCTGAAAGATCTTCAATGAACTTAACATGGATTTCACACTGACAAAACAGAATGTAAACAAAACAGAACTAGTGGCAACAAGCACACTTCTTACGGATTATGATCCTATTCCTCTTGGAATATTGAGTTTGAACTTCAGCTTCATCCACTGAGTGACCATGATGATTCAATTTACGAGATTTTTGAGATGGAATAGCTTCCCAAACTTCACCTTCAGATGAATCTCTTTTCTTTGATTTCAATTTGAATGTGAGTTTCAGTTCATCTGACTTTACAGTAGATGTGAATTCAAGCAACCTTGGATCTTTTACTATTTTATAGTCTATTTTAGTACATTCTTCAGGAGAGTGTGAGTGAGTAGATTTATCTTTATCAGAATGTTTATTTTTTAGTGTGATGGTAGAGCTTTCTGATAATAAATCATTATTATTTGATGGAGCACTATCATCAGATTTGAGAGGTTTAATATTTGATGAAGTTTTCACAGTTGATATTATTTTTGAAGCACTGTCTGGTAGAACATACTCAGATGAATTGACTTTTTTAGGAGTACTTTCCACTTTTTTCTGTTTAGCAGAAGTTATTGTCTCTGAAGATGTATGTCTAGGTATATTTTTATTTTCTGATGATATATTTTTTGATAAATCTTTATGATCTGATGTGCTTGTGACTGATGATTTTTGTTGTTGTTGTTGTTGTTGTGGAAATTGTGATAAAGAACTCGTCCTTGACCTTAATTCAGATGTGTGACGTGTGGAAATGACTCTTTGAGGTCTACTTTCAGTTTTACTTTCTGTCCACTGTGGTTTTGTTGTTTTAGGTTCAGATCGGATTTTCGACCATTGTTTTTTAGAAGTTAAATTAGATTCTAGACTTCTTTCTAACCTTCTCCTCAAACGAGGAGATTCTAACATTTCGTCTCCTTCAACAAGTGTTTCAGATTTCTTACTTGGTAAAGCCAATCTACTGGTCTGAGTCACTTGAACTTTTTGTTGAAAACGTATTGGCTTAACCGTTTTTAGTCTTTCGATAAGCAATAAATCAAAATAAGGCAAGTCTTTCAATTCAGGTATAAGATCAATATAGGTTGCATATTTCATCTTAAGCTCTGCCGTAATAACTTTTTCTTCATGTTTTTTATCTCTTTCCTTTAAAAGATCTTTTCTTGCTCTCATTAAATATTTTTTTCGTATTAATTCACTATCTTTAGAATCGTTATCAGCGTTACAGTCTGCAAGTAAAGAACTAGTTGAATCATTATAAGAAACTTGATGTGCTTCGTCATCTGTAGAATTGTCCTCAGTTCCCATCATCAAACGTGATAGCCGTTTATTTGTTTCTCGTAAACCATATTTACCAAATTTCTTTTGAGGTTTTAAATTGACACTATCCGAAAAAGCACCATCACCACTTCTTTCACACGAGACACATTCACAATAGCAATTATTTTCGCCAAAAAATCCATTTCCATAATAACAGGTCAGCTCCTCTCCTATAATGATATCCCGTCTAACTTTTATGCAGGCTGTATCACGACCTGTTGAAACAAACTTACAATTAGGACGACAGTCATGATTCAAATATGCTGCTGGTCCAAGCCAGAGTTGCGAACATCCCTTTCGAGTGGAATACATAACACTAAAGTCATTTTCACCAGGCCGTAATAAATGAATTTCTTCTTGCTCAGATAATTCTGCGATACAACCAATTAAATTAGATATACGATCACCTTTCTTCCAGTTTTTTGTAGCTAAAATTTTGGCGCCAGCACCAAGCTCTTCTGTCGAATATCTAATGCAATGAGTAATCACAAAGCCACCATCAGGATCAAAGACCCTCATGTAATGAAGTAAATGTTCCTTAAAATCCATAACATCTGACACAGATTTTCTCACACAATATGTATCCCACCAATTTCCTAAAAAAACTATAAGTTCATTTAACGTCGAATGTTCATCTCCATATTTTCTATACATTGACACGATATTTTTAAGTATTTTTAAATCAGGCTTCCAAGTAGGAAGATCGACAAATTTCATTTTGTGAGTTCTGAAACCCAAAAGTGTATCTAGAATTAGGAAGGTTGCAATATCATCTTGCTCGCCGAGCAGGAAGGCTCGAGAACCTGCGTCTGTTAATAATTTCTTTCTTCTACGGTCCTTTTCCTGTTCCCCTAATTCGACCACCATTTTGTTATTTAGTATAATTTAGGTTTAGAACTTTTTTTTTTAATGTAGCACACTATGTTTTTGTTGTTTTAGATTGTTTTCAACAATTTTTCCCGTTCGGAAAAACGGTATAATTTTTTATTTATTCCCGGCTGATGAATCCTGATGCTACACCGGAAAACTTCGACTACACAATTTAAAGTGCCTGGCTGCTTCCTTTGAATTGCCTGGTTACTGGTGATACGATACGTGAAACCTTTTGTTGTCTATCGTTCCTGGCGTTATGCTTCAAACCTTGTATATCGTTCCTGGTGTGTTTTGTTTATGTTTACATCTTCTTCTTAAGATTATGATGTTTACATCTTCACGTCACCGCAGATGAAGAGTTCACGCTGTCTCTCCACCACATTATAGATATATTTTAGTCGATAGAATTTCGGTGATTAATCAGGTATTAACAAAACTTTTTGAAATCCGAGAAAAAAATTAATTGTCGTTCAGTTTTAGTTTTCGTTAGTAAACGAGCAACGAAAAACAGGCATTTGATTTTCCCTGTAGGAAAAAGTTTTCCTGGTCCATTTTCTGTTAATCGGTCTATAGAAAACAAGGTCATTTTTTTCTAAACATCGGAAATGATAAAATATATACCAATAAAAAGAACATAGAATACTCTTTTCAGCGAGGCGTCGATCAATAAAATCGGTAAATTATTTGGTGAGTTATTGGTAAAAAGGTGCGATATAAAACAATATTTTTTTAGTGTAACTTATTGCTTAATCAGCAAATAATATGAATTAATACTTCAAAAATGTGAAGGATAATCGATAATCGGGTTGTATTGTACAACTTTAATTGCCTATTGTCTCAAAAAAACGTATGCATAATTATGACATCATAATTATGTCAAAATATCAGTTTTGGCCGATTCCCGTTCGAGGAACATTTTTTTTTGAATTTTTTTTCGCAGGTATTAGTTTTAAACTCGTGTCCACACTAAGACGAGTGAAGAGAATTTGACGGTGATGTAGAAAGTCTGTATATAGAACTCTCTCAGGTGATCAAATTTTCGTTTTTCCCTTTTTCAAATTTTGCAAAAAACTGCATAAAGAATAAGTTTTTCAGTTCAAGGGAATCCTAGTTTCAAACTAGAACCATTTTATCGGGTTATAAAAAATCGGATCTTAAAATTTTCCCGATATTTTGAACTTTCCGTAAATCGTGTGATGGAACTCCCGAGATATGGTTAAACTAAAAATATTGCGTTACTTTTTATTTTAGATTTTCTACGCTTTAATACCCTATATTCTTAAAAAGTTATACGTCCAAAGGGAGAAAATGGCACACGAGATATCTTAACACTACTTTGTTTATCAATGAGACGTCTCTTCTGATATACCAACCTTTCAGTTCAGAGTTCTGACACATGTAGAAGAATTCAAATAATATATAAACGTATCGTTAGTTCCTTCATAATTCTATAAAAAAATGTCATTGTCAAGCTTATCTATTGTTTAAGAAAATTAAAAAAATTAGTGTCATAAAACTGCACTTTTTTTTACCACATGTCACATTCATAGTCATATCCCTGTGTTATCAAAAAAAAAGTCATTAAACAGTGTCATTAGCATTGTATATTGTTAAAGTTGGCCGTTATCAATCTCATCACTACTTTTTCAAAATATTTTCTTCTCTGATCTGTCATATTGTCATCAGTCAATGTCAATGACAACTTAGAGATGACTAACATAACATATAGTTGGAGAGAAAACTGGAGATTTAGCGGGTACTGCTTCGCATAATTTTGAGCTTTTACAATCAACGGAGAAGCACCTATTGAGCAACATCATAACTAGATCGCATTTACTTAAATGACAGCATAACGTCGCGCATTCAATGACGTCTTTCATTTTACCGCGATCTTTAAATTTACCTGAATCGTACCCACCGCGCAATGTTACATTGTAAAAGACTTTACTCCGAAAACAGGTCGGGTCGCTGTTACCGATCTTTATGTTCGTCTTATATTCAGCCACGCCGTTCACATCGAGATTGGTATTGCTAACCTGCGTTGTATTGTACATAGGTGTCACAAAACCATCTTTTACATCCTTGAAATTATTCAAAAAGGTGTTTGTCGAGTTCAAATCGTTCACAGTTGATGGAATATCGTGTTGTTTTGACGGCGTTATTGGGACTTTGTTAGTATTTTCATCAGTTGAAAAGTTGTCGTTGTTTATACTGACGTTTTCAGGGGGTATAATGTTCTCCACTATTTTTGCAGATAAATCGACGCTGATTGTCTCATTGGTTGCATCTGGAATAATCGAAGATGATTCGTCATCAAAATCATCATTTTCATCGACCTTTTGATCTTCTGATAACTGTTCAATGACACTCGTTGTATTATCGGCTTTTGTCATATTTACCAAATTTTCATTTAAAACATCTCGAGAATTTTCGTTTGAATGATCAGTCAAGTCTGTCTTATTTTCTGCAGCCTGGTCATTTATCGTAACATCTTTGTTCAACAAATCATCTTTGTCTTTATCGTATTTAGAGATAGGGTATTTGTTCAACAACGGTGGATTGTAACGCTTTATACCTACACCTAAAGGAAATATTTTAAAAGATTGTTGCACTAGAGTCGAATTCATCCTTCGTTTCTTGTAAGATTGATACAATTTATAACGATACAACTTTGCTGCTTTACTATATGGTGGACCACTAAACAAACCTTTTGGTAAACCACGCAACATTGAATGTTTATCATCAGACAAATCGAAATTTCCTCTTAAAAAGTTATAAAGTGGTGGTGATAATGGACGGGACTTTGAATCTAGAGTATGTTCTCCCGTTTCATTGTTCATCTTATAAGAGTTGGGTATGAATCTCACTTCTGTTAAATTCTTATTATTAGTATACTTTTTCGCATAAATAACACTTGCAGATTTTTTTGGTAAATTCAGATTTTTTGTAGTTATTATTTTGGAAATTGGCATTTTATATACATTTGAAAGTTTTTTGGTTGGATTCATTGGAACTGGAGAATAATCTGGCATTGCTTGCGCTGGAATGTTGTTACTTTGATATGAATTGGACGAGGGGTACTTCTCATTTGGATTGGTCAATGCGTGCAGTTGTTCGATCAGCATCATCTTCTTTTTATGTTTTAACGTTTCGTGGTGATGCGCTATCGACTCTTTGGTTGCTGCTAAAAAAGAACGGATTAAAGTGTCAAAAGATATTTCAATAACTATCCGTGTATCAATTTGACATGTCGAATCAAATAAGCGATGTGCTTAACACGAAGAATTGAAATGAAAACGAGAAATTCGTTTTTATACGAAGTTTTGCACATAACTGAAATTTAATTGGCAAATATAAGGTCGGACCGCTACGTGTTCATTTTCCCCTTCATCAAACTTCAATGTTTTAAGAATTTTGACTCGCGATAAAAAATAATGGTACATCGTAACCTTCTGTTTCTTGTAAATTTATTAGAGCAATCAAGGCTTACCTGTCTTTTTCGATTTTGCTGCCTTATCTCTAAAAACATAAGCGATGCGAGGGTTGAAATGACTTGATATTTGAGTTGGTTTCTTCTCGCACTTCTCGTCACTATCACAGATGACGGAAAAGCACAAGTCCTTCAACATCATGGCCACGTTACATCCATCACTCTGGCAACACTTAAAGATGCACGTCTTCATGTTCTTGACGACCCCGTGTGGGGTGAACTTTCCTGCATTGCTCCCCCCACGTAGCGTGACGTCGTATGAAACAATACCAGCATGACACACTCCACCAGATGACACGTCTTCTTTGATTTTCACTGAAAAATAACAGTTTATTATTAGAAAGAGGCGCAAGCCTAGTTCAGATAAGAGTTACACATCGTATTTTCAGCGTATCCCGTTACTATCAGACCGTGAAACGAATTTCCCCCTCCCCCCGATTCTAGCTTTGAAAGCCTTATCTGAAGACCTGTGTAGAGTGTCCTTACCTTCCTCACTTCGACTTGTGATGTATGAAATTCTTGGTTTGAGTGCTGCAGATGAAGAGGAGGACTTGGCATGAACTGGTAGACAATCAGCTGGTGTCTTACATGCAACTGCAAAACAGTTATTCTCCAACATGAAGGCTGCGTCACAATCCCTGTTACCACAACACCATCGTATACAAGAACTGATGTCGGAGACGATTCCGAAGTTCGTGTAGTTGCCAGCATGGTAGCCACCTTTCAGAGTTGAGTTATAGAATATCTTGCTGTTCTTACATACAAGTTGATTGTCATTGTCATCATCGTACGAGAGAGATGTGTTACCTGTGAAAAAGAAGGGGGTATATTGGTTTTATCATAGTTATTATATCATATGGTTATGAAACGCCATTGAAATATAACTAAATCAATAGATTTAAATTGGGTTATTATTTAACCGTGCACAACATCCACAATAACATAATATGTTTCATAACCATTAGATATACTAACTATGGTTTTATAGGTGAGAGAAACTTTTTCCCATCCCCCGCTGAAACAAGTACTTTACAACAGAGCTTTGATGCAGACCCAGGTATATGATCAGAGAATATATTAGACCCAACAGAATCATAAAGTAGTGGAGAAGCCAAAATATCAAGACCTTGAAATTTTTAGTCAAATCTAGCTCCAGATCCAGCTAAAAATCTTTTTAGGTACCGAACCAAACAAAAAAGAAGTGCAAGTACCATCTTTTAAGACCTTCTGATAAACCAATGTAAAAATATAGTAACCAAATTGCTGTTCATCAAAGTCAATACAAGTTAAAAGAGAGAAGATCATTATCCCAGATGTGCCAGATATTTTGAAGTACCAAGAAACATAATGAGCTTTAAATAAAAACTATAATTAGATTTATCTTTTATTTTAATACATCATTAGTTGAGACAGTATTTTCACCAAAGTGTTCCACATTTTGGGTTATAAAATGTCATATATAAAGTATCATATTGAAACGAAGTTCCATGTGATTTTGTAACAAAAATTACGCAAATAGTAAAAACCTGATAATCACATGATAAAAAAAAGAATACCTTTTTCTTTTTTCCCAATGAGAGGTTTCCTTTGAATGTACGCCAGACTCGACTGATACAGCGATGTGAGGGAGCGTGTCATTTGACAGAGTTTGGTACTGAAACAAGACACTAAGAAACATCTCTCGTTCACCATCATGGCAACATTGCAAGTTTCAGAGACACAGCATAAGTTGACACAAACTTTTGCATCTTCTACGATCCCAACATCAGTGAAATTCCCAGCTTTCATACCACCTCGAAGTGTTGCACCAACCTTAATGCGTGTAGACACACATTGAAGTTTTCCCCTTGCTTGTTCTTTAGGTACCACTAATGTTAAATAAAAACATTTGATTAAGAACAAAACGAAAAACGAAACCTTTCTATGCATATGTATAAATTCATCGGCTTATTAGAGAATCTGATTGGTTCTAAAAAAATGTTTCTGATTTACGCTTACTTCTAAATCAACTAATCAGCTGTTTATTGAAGAAAATTCCAACCAATTAAATGGCAAACATGAAGACCAAAAGCCAAATAATATTTACCGTTAAAATGAGTTAATTTCTGGTCTTACAATTGGAATTTTACGGTACGTTAATAAGTGGTATCTATCATTTAGCTTTTACATAGCACAGGGTTTCAACAATTTGTTTTTTATGGTCGGCGAAAGCCTAATTTCAATTAGCAAATGCTAACATTTTTAAAGTGACCACCCGGTGAAAATAATCTTTTGCCGGCGTATGACTTATAATTTTCTTTACTGAACCGTTGAAATTCGCCGTTCGTCGAGAACAACAATTCTAAATAAACTATAGTTCTACCTTTCTCGCCTTTGAACGTTACATGGGATATCAACACTGGATCGTTGACTTTCCTCTTCGCGGGAAATGCAAGACATAGTTCTTCATTATAACACTGAACTCCGTAGCAACTCTTCCCAGTCATAAATGCCACATCACAACCTTTATCTTCACAACAGAGTTCAACACAAAGCTGCATGGCAACATGTTCTGCAAGTTTTCGGAAGTATCCTGCTTGTATTCCCCCTTTCAGCGTCATGTTATTTTGTATAGGACTTTGAGAACACGAAACATATGATTCTCTCCTCTTTCTTCCAAGAGCCATCAAATCGTTGAAGTATTTCCATTCACTCGCATAAGCAGCGTTGGAACCTGAAAATATCAATATAAATGAGTTGCTTTATAGTAATAAATAGATAGAGAGATTAATGAGGTTAAGAAATGTGCACGAATCTAACCATGATGCGCCTTTTTGATTATTCAAATCAAACTCTCAGACCCATCTTTTTAATATCTTGTTACACCTCTAGCGCCTAAGAAAGGTCTTTATAAACTGGCCAATGTTTGCTTCAATTAAGGCGGTAAATAACTGGAGGCTATCTAAGAAATGATTTTCTTAATCTTAAAAGTAACAGTAGTACAAACACAGAGAATAAAATGATATGATTAAATCATTTTTACGAGAAAGAATATTCCATGGTCGGATATCAATTACTTAAGGAGGTATACGCGTTAATAGGTGTTTCGAAAATGTATTGTTATTTTTACGTAATTTCAATCCTTACATCATTCCATATCCGAAAATGAAAAAAAAATGGGGTTTTCGGCCAAAATTCCACTAGAATGACCCAAACATTTTACGCTTTCTCTTATATCTGTGGTACATTTGTGTAACTTGAGAGGTGAAATTGATGGCACCATCCCGTTATAGAGGAATTTAATTCGAAAATGTCCCCTACAAAAACTGTCACAGGTAAAACATTATTTGAAAATGTGATGCCAATAAAAAAATATAAATATTTCCGGCCAAAATCGGGCTATTTCCACCATTTTTACTCCAAAATACCATGATTTTAGCCTATAGCGTGCCCATAACTATGAATAATTAACGAATTATCTATTTCTATTTGATATAAAACAATGCAGTAGACGATACGTCATTTCCTTATCAACTTTACAAAGTATTCTCACTGAATAACGCGTATGTATACCTTCTTAAAAGAAAAAGGTAGACGGGAAATTTTCTTCTTTAGTCTAGCGGGAAATAGGGGGACACGTGCGGGGGGGGGGGGGGGGGGGGGGGG
>JAUKPT010004909.1:0-10789 GCA_032273505.1 Nanomia bijuga
TTCGTGCTCATAACTATTCACCAGAGAGAATTTGATGACTTGATAACTCGTAATGTTACAAAGGAAACGTAATAACGGAATTGCATGTATAATTAGCGAAGCCTTTAAATTTCTTTACATTTATAATACCAGTACTTCGATGCATGAAATACATTCCACAGTTGTAATATTTGCTCACACGCAAAATGGAATGTTTCATACTTAAAAATTTCTATTTAATATAACACAATGCAGCGGACAATACGTCATTCCCCGTTCAACTGCACAACGTATGCGTATACCTCCTTAAGATATATTTCACGAAGATAGATTAAGAGCTCTAAAACTACCATCTCTCGCTGATCGCCGCAAATGTAATGATATGATTTATTACCAATATTGACAAAGGAATACTCTTCGAACCAGCCCTACTAGCTACAACTTGTGGTCATTGTTTTTAGATTGCAAAAGGTCGTGCAACAAAGTTTACGAGGAGAAATGCTTTTTATATTAGGTCGAAATACAGTATGCCTAGTACACCTTACATCAATACACCCTGTTTAGATCTAATTTGACATAAGCATGTTGTAAGAGGGCTGCTCCAAAAGTTATGTAAACATCATTAATGATAGGAGACCCTGGCCTAGGAGATAAGAAGATGCAGTGCCAAAAAATTAATACACTTTTTTCTGAATCAAGAAAACTCTCTGAAAAAAGAAATTTAGTTGTATCCTGGAAAACTTTCAGTTTACATAAAATGTGGGAAAGATTTAAAACTTAAAATACATATCACCCTATTAAATTTTGTTATTGTTAATTGGTAATAATAGTCAGATTGTAATATACATAGGCTACTCTATACACGGCCATACATCTTGCCGACAAAATATCGAGTTGGGCCTTTTGGGACCAGCTGTGATCAAACCGCGCTACTCAGTGTATTAACAAGCATGTCCAGAATACGCGGGGGCGAATTTGTCTTTTGGGAGAAATTATTGGGTAAATATGGGCCTTTAATACTTTCTGCTATTACAGTCAATAAGTCATTCTCTTTTATATTTTTGGTCTAGTGGTTTTTACATCATGTGTGTGTAATGGAGGACATTGTTGTGACCGAGTACTATGAGATGATGGATGTCCATTCATCAGTTATCTTTCGTCAAAGCTCTTCGGAGTACACTTTCGATTTCATCTTATAAGGCCCTTGTCAACCTAAAAGTAGAGATTTACTGAATATACTAACTGTTGTTACATTTAATTATGTTATGTCAATAAACAATTTTGCGTGCTATTCTATAGTTAACCATAATTATCCATTTTATATCATCATAATACCAAACTATACCTCATTAGAAAAAGCTTAATCATTATGAAATTTTGTTAACCAATAAATACATTCTTGTTACAATGAAACAAATTAAAGGTTTATACCTAGTCTTATGTATATAACCTTTAATAATTCAAGAACGCGTTGAATAGGAGCTTGCAAATTACTGAGAGATGAAATGCTATTCATATGTACATGCTGTGAAAAGCATGTGACCAAAAATATAAAAGATAATAACTTATTGACTGTAATAGGAGAAAGTACGAAAGGCCCATATTTGCCCCAATAATTTCTCCCAAAAGATAAATTCGTCCCCACGAGTAGCGCTGTTTGATCACAGCTGGTCCTAAAAGGCCCAACTCGTTTTTTTGTCGACAAGATGTATTGTTGTGTATAGAGGCTATGTAATCTAACACATAAAAAGTAGCTTTTGTAATTAAGGGTGTTCTAGTTGATTTTTAATTAATATTGATTAATACTGAACTAGTAAAAGTGCCTGTCAAAAGTATTAACTAATTAATATTAATGATATATTCTTAGTTTATTTTTAAACACAAATGGTAGAAATAAGAAATAAGAATTATTATATATTATATTGGTAGAGTCAAGACCAATATTATTAGTTATGCAGTGTATAGGTGACATAATACAGGTTTATATGGGAACGCAGGATGCTGTATTTTGGTGAGGTGACAGCTGAGGCCAAATACAGCATCCAAAGTAATATATATCGTATTATACTTTCCATAAAAAAACACACAATAAAATTACTTGCCGTTAATATTAATTGCTGTTAAAAGTAATTAGAACACCTCACCTCATATACTCACATGGTAAAGAGTCAAAATATTTTGTTTTATTCTTGTTCTTTTGTTAAAAAGAAACTTATCAATTGGACAACGCCTCCTGCTTTTGAATTGACACATTCTTGTATTCTAAAATCGAAATTGATTGGTTAAATTATATAAGAGAATGACTTAATCTATCTTTCCCCATGAGAAAAAATTATTTTTCTCCTTCTTTTTTTTATTATCTCTTTGTTTTGTTTTGTATTTGATATTCGATTCAATTAAAAGAGTTAAAAACAGCTGTGAGTGCATGCATGTTTGGAGCATGCTTGAATCATGAAATTGAATTTGTATAAACAAGAAAAATGTATTTTTATTTAATTCAAAATAAGAAGTTCCTCTTATAAGATACAACCTCATTCAAGACCATCGCCACCCCGACCTCCACCCTCACGTGTGTAACGTATTTATACTATTCAGTTATCAATTATTAACGATGCAAATTGTTTTAGGGGTTGGCGTTGAACTAGGTTTGTGAAAAAAATACTCATCACTTTATCTAAATCACCGAAGCATTTTCAGATAATTATTTTTGATAATTTGTACCTACCTTATTTTTATTTTATTTCTTGATATTTCAAAGGCGTTTGATTAAGTCTGGCATCAAGGGTTTCTTTTTAAACTTGAACATTAAGGAGTCTACGGTCAACTCTCCAGTTACCTCGAAAACAGGCGTCAGAGAGTAGTTCTAAACAGGGTTCGATCTGAATGGAAATGTACTGAATCCGATGTCCCTCAAGGCTCAGTTTTAGGCCCTCTGCATTTCTTGTTATATATTATTTATGACCTCCCAGATGAAATCAGTTCAAAAATGAAATTATTTGCTGATGATTCTTTACTTGTGTTGTTGATGCTAATGTATCTCATAAATGACCTTAAAAATAGATCTAAGCACCCTATTCTATCATTCAATGATATTCCAGTAGCTCAAAAGAATTGTCCAAAACACTAAGGCCTAATTTTAGATGACACGATACCTTTTGTACCTCATATTAAAGAGCAAATTTATAAGGTATCAAAGGGCATTTTCATCATCACATATCTTTCTAAATAAGTGCTAAAGGGCATTTTAAATTTGTGTTACAAAATATATGTTTGGTCTCACCTGGATTATGGTGACACAATATTTCACAATTTACGTCTCAACTTAAAATGAATCTCATTGAACAAGTGCAATAAGACGGCTCTTGCCATAACTGTATGTTGAAAGGAATATCTCTGTTAAAATCATATGATGAATTAGGATGAGAATCGTTATCAGATGGTTTCGTGGACTGATTTTGCAACACTTTTTAATTCTGATGCTTCTAAACTTACTTCAGATCTTCATACTAAAATTCTTCTTTTTGTAAGCAATACCTTCAACTATGAAACAAATAAAGCAATTTTGAAAGAAACAATTTCTTATATTATTGACACAAAGTGCTTCAATGACATGTTTTTTTTTATGGACTATTTTTATGCAATATTATTATTTTCTTATCATAGTTGTATTAAATTATTTATTTTTATGCATGTACTTGATCTCAGCAACTTTCTGGTTTTATCGAGTTTATGCATCAAATATTTTGATCTTTTTTGTATCTACTTAATAAAGAAAGAAAAACTACTGATAACATAAGTCCAGGTTTTTTAACGGATGAAAAGAATATAAGGTATTTTTCATATTGGTATATGAATAGTTAATATCAATTAGTCAAATTAAATTTTTGAACATTTTTTTTATCCAGTTGCATCGATTTAGAAGATTATCTACCTTCTAAATTTCGTTCCAAATTATTTAGACCAAAATTAAGGAAGTTTTACCCCTGTCTCAAAGGAAGAAATTGGATTTTTTCCAAAAACGTTTTATAGGTGTATTTTAGCATCCTCTTTCCATAGAAACAAAAAAAAGCATCCCTTACCTTGTTTCCTGTAAATGAAAGATTTCTTCAAATTCACAGAAATTCTTTTGTTTAAGAGAAGTGATTAAATTTTGAAGGCAATGAATAGATTAAAACTGTTATTATGTAATTAGTAGACATATAATCATGCAAATTTTTGATGTTCAAACAAACTATGTTAAGATCTCTTCAGATGATAAGAATCTATTGTTAAAAACTCATCTTTTCAGATAATTGCTAACTACATATCATGGTTTTACAAGTAAAATAAAAGATTAATTGAGTCATTATTTTGTCATAAAACTTATGATTTATGTCGTCATTCCTGCTCATAATACCTTACAGAAACATCGGGAACAGTATATGAGTTGCTCAATATTTTCACAAATCATTATCAAAGAAAATCAATAGAATTTTTTTATTTTTTATTATTCTTAGGGTGAATTTGTACTACGAAACATAAGTAATGGTGCTGAAAACAAGTTTGACCTTTTTGGCAATGGAACGAAACCATTAGCTTTTGATGACATTTTAATAGATTGCTTTGTAAATGAATTGTGAGTTTCTAATTTTTTCATTGTCTTTTATTGAAATAGTTTATTACCTTTATTTACTTATTTACTCTTATTTAGTGTGAGCAGATGTTAGTGCTGCATTTTAAAAACTTGGATTTGCATTTTTTTTGCCAAAAAATGGATTTCAATATGAAATTTAGCTGGTTTAGCTTATGTTGAACCAATATACCCATACTAAGGCACCAAAATGTGCACACAGGGGTTGATTTTGTAATGGTATAGGTACCAATAACCATTTAGCTCTGTGTTGGTAAGTGAGTGCTATTAAGAAACTATAGCAAGCATTGCAAGATTGGAGTTTTTTCTTTTTCATGTGGATCCAAAACTCAAAAGAAATGAGATGATAATTTTGTGCTGTGTTTTTTCCTCAAAAAATTAAATTAGAAGAAATACGATAATCATCTTGTCAAAATCACCATAATTAAAAATGGGGCATGATTTTGCATTTGTGATGTTTGTTTGATCATGCTTATTGTTCAAAATTTGGTCAAGAGCAATCAAAACTATACTTTAAGGGACTATTATGGGCAAATACTGGGCAGATAAGGGAATTTGAACCAATTTTGAACCAGGCATATTCTTGATCCCAATAAAATCATGGAACTGGGTGCATATGTCTTTGGACCAGGAAAATTCTTGTTTTTTGGAATGGTCATTTTTCTAGTCAAAAAGTGACCCTTTTTCTAGCCTATCATGTCAAGATCATGCAATTTAGTACAAAAAAAGTGTCTGTTCAAGTTTTCCCTGTAGCATAAATTCTTCATTGGAATCTCTTGTAACTGCATCAAAAAAATGAATTAAAATAATGACTTCATCTATTTCACGCTTATATGGGTTATGATTGGTTCAGATAGATGTTTTAGGTAACATACTGGTCGAATTTTATTTTCAGGCGTTTTTTGAAGATATCATTATATTGCATTTGCTTTGAAAAAAAAATCAACACAAAATTAAAAATAAAAACAAAAAAACTTGCAGGTACGAATTGGTGTAAGTAAATCAAATCAAAATGTTAGTATAATGTAAAATACTATAATAAGTTTTTATACCATATGATCTCTGCGCATATTCATAACGACTCGTGAAATCAGATCACATTCATAGGGTTCAAGTGGATAAACTTATGGGAGTTTGCAAAATGCTTAAGAAAACTTATTTTTCACGTTGTAATGACCTTGTGAAAGCTAAAGGTCTGAGTAAACATTTTTTATCTTTAGAACAATGAGGGTTATTGAAGTTACAAACAACCTTGATCACAAGGTTGTATTTCAGGTAGCATTATTTCTTTATTCTTTTATTTTCTTAGGTCGATTCATTTTCATTTATTCAGCTTTGAATTTATATGAGCAGTCTAAAGTACCCTGCTGGGATGCTAGAATGGGTTTAGACTTGGTGTTGGTGGTTTTATATTACCTAGTAATTAAATATTTTCATATTGAACCGAAAACCATTAAATTATGCTATAATTGCATAGGCCCCCCAACACTGCATTAGGTTAAAGGAAGACACACAACAACAATATTTGCAATGAAAATGAATATTACTAAGCACCAGACAACATTCATACAAGTCATTTATTAATTTTTCTTGCTGGTTGATTTCATAATTATTTCTAATTTTAGTTAGAATCTTTCATTTTTATGTTTTTGTTTTGAAAAAAATTAATATGTAAAATGATTGACTGAAATCAAATAGATATATAATTAAATGTATAATCGAACACACAACTTTTACTTTTAGTCTTGATTTATCACACTGGATTAGAATTGAGATTTGCACTTTTACTGTTAGACTGTTTTTAAAGTTAGTGGAAGAAATACTTTGTGCAATGCTTCATGATTCCATTATAAAGATTCAAGCTGAAAACAAATCAAAACTAATCTGGACTCATCATGCTCATTTACTCTTACCAACCTTGAGGAGAAAACATTTATAGAAACAAAAAGAAACACATTATCAACATTATTTTATTAGGAGATACTATGATTTAATATTCAATGAAACTGTTAACAGTCTAGCCTCAACGAATCCCTAAACAACTTTGAATGGCTTTTAGCATCTCCCCCGTCTCTAATGAAAGATGTGTTGTGTACAACATTAGAATTTGTTCATCAATGGGCATGGGTTGTTTGTAGCGTTTGCTAAGTTGTGTGAATGTTTGGCTGTAGTTGTAGCTGTAGCGGTGGCATAATGTGTCAAGATTGTTCAGTTTTTGAAGACTTTCTGTAAATGTGTTCACTAAGTAGACCTAAACCAGTAACACTGGCAACAAATTTGGACTTCTGGTAAGGCGAAATCCCTGCTCAAATTTTATCATACAAAATGCAACTTATAGTATATCACAATGTCAGTAATTTAATGCTGATTAAGAATCGAAATAGAAGCATGGTCTAGAAATCAACCGTTAGCATATATAAGCTATGACGCGTAGTGCCACGCCCGTTTCTGGTACTTTGATTTAATGGAAATACTTGGGTGTACAACATCAAACTAAAAGTTTTTATAGAGATAACGACTAATTGAATAATTGTAAAATAAATAAATCATGTTTTAACAACGTTTTATCACACTTATAAACAAGATATTTATTAAAGTATACATGTCTCTCTTAAAAATGTCTATGCAAAATTATTGTATCAATCAATACAGTTGGCTCCTCGTACATCCAGCCTCGCACTTGCATAAAGGTGTTCATACATTTACAGTTGCCAGTACAGGTCTTCTTGCAACCACAGTGAATTAATAATGCACATGCTTGGCTTGCATCGTCCAAATCAGTCAACAAGCGTTGAAGGCTGGGATCAAGAACATTAAGTGTCTTTCGAAACGCAAAATGACATATTTAGGCAGTAACCAGTAACGTTCTCTTTATATGCTGATATAAAGCGGCTCGTGTAGGAGGTATTTATTCTAAAGTCTTCAAATTATGGGTAAACATGGATTGTTAAGCTTCGTTGATGGTATTCTTGGTACAGTTTTATTACAAAAAGAAGTAGTACTGACTAGTCCATCTGCAAGATACCTAAATAGTTCATCCTTATTTTCACTAACTTTCAAATAGTTTTGCCATTCTTTTCCTTTTGGAATTGGTACATTATTCGATGGTCTTATCCGCCTTTATTTTACTGTTCCTAGTCATTTTGTTCTTGTCTGACTTTTTAAAATTGATTTGGGATACCTGTTGCATACTGCATCTTTTCTAGTTAAACAATCATTCATTTGAGCAAGTAAGAATGGAAGATATAAAGTATATAATTGGAAAAGAAGTGAGATTTTTGTGGTTTTACTGCAGGTTTATCTAACACTATTACTGTTGCATATATTATTTGTAAGTTCTTTCCTTTTCCTAGCATAGCAGGAAAGCATTCTAACATCTGTGACTTCTTTTATCGTCTCAACTTCCTGTTATCAGATAAAGATGGTGGAAATTTACAATTTTCATATTTGAAAAATTCAGACATATCAGAGTCTGGGCGTGCTTGAAGGGATGCAAACATCTGAGTAACAATTGCGAAAGAAGCTTTAACAGATCCTAATTTTGTTTTTCATTATAGTTTCGATTTTAGTTTCGTTTTCAATCCTCTTCTTTACATACTGTGTAGCTTTTCTTCAATTATTGTAAGGTTTTTTAAACTTTTTTTTATTTCTGGGTCTATGTATTCTCCTGAGTCTAATATCACTAGTTTATTCTCTGTTTCACTTAAAGAATTTAAGATGAGATCTATCAAACATTGGACTTGATCAAGAAATTTATTTTGCTCCGTGATAGATCCTCCTGGATGTTCACTATTAGAATGTGAGTCATCTCCGAAACATTTATACTCAAAGTTCTCAATAGTTCTGACAACTTCAGCTTTAGATAGTTCCATCACAAGCCTTTCTTTAGTTTTCTCATTTCCATAGAAACCTTTCAGACTAGAATCTTCTTCAAGAACTTAATACTGTGCTCTTGGCTTTGGTCTAACCCTAGATTTCTTATGACTACTTTGGACTACGAAATGTTTGTCTTAATATTCTTTATAAATATCTGGATTTTTTTCAGGAAGCTGCGCCACATCTCGGAGGAAAACATTTATGCATCATGCATAATTTGTGTCTCCTAAAGCAAAGAAATAGTGACATAAACTATCAATAGTGCTTAAACAGTCATGCAATCTTCCAAGGCGTTCACTTCGAATGAATTTGAAATCTTTCAGAAGTATTCACAAACAGTTTTGCCCCAAAAATAAGCAGCTGGGGAGACTGTTAGTAACCTTTTTCCCACATCTCTTTATTTTCATGAGGTCCAATTCCTTGACAGTAACGTTCATATGTTTGAGAACATCTAGCCAGACAAGCGTAACTAAATATACTTGACGTGTTTTTTTCAACTTCTGGTGTATGTATCTTTGAGAGTGAGAACATAAGTTCCCAATCGGAACCTTAAAGTATCTTCCCACCTACTTCTTGAACACACATTTCTAGGTCTAGAAACCCTGCCATACACACCATTTTCTCTTCACCAACTTCATCAGGGAACTTCCACTGACATATCTTTTGCAGCTCATACAGCAGACAATCTCCCTCGATGACTGGAGTTTGCCCTTGGTTCAGAATTTCTGTTGCTTTTTACACTACTACCATGGCATGGTGGATTGACATCTTCTATATTCTGTTTTTTTTTTGAGAAATTGCCAGAGGTGACTGGAATTGTAGAAAGTTTCCACTTTATCATCTTTTTCTCTTGAATCACGAACTTGAAGTAGCCAAGAATCTTTGGTTGGAATTATGTTCTCACCTGAAGTTAAAACAGTTCTTCCTTTTCCTTCTGGTATAGCCTTTAATTTCAAATCTCCTCCACAATCTTCAATAAAAAAGGTACATATATGAATTCCTCAGGTAAAATCAAAGGAGCATCATCTTCAACGTTTAGATCAAGTTGTGGGCGTTTTTCTCCAGGATTATCATGAGTAACGTGTCCAATCATAGTGATAAAAGTACCATACATCTCGTTACGCCCTGATACATTCATGTTATCTGTTGTTTCAGTAGTAAACACACCTTTGTAACAATTTGTTGGAACAACTACCTTATCTTCTTTCAATCGTTTTGAAAACGCTTTAGCAAGTTTTTTTCTGACCTTTTTAACTCGTTCATATGATACACCAAGACCATACCGATGAAACTGTTTTAAATAATATATTATTAATATATTAAAAGAAAAACTCCGAAAAATAATGAAGACAAGTTTGAAATCTGGAGCTGCCTTCATTATTGTGAAACGGATATTAGCTAACTGAATCAATATAGTCGTTGTGAAAACATTGAAATATCTGTTTTACCTAACAACATACCAAATGACGATCTCGAAAGATATGTTGTAGAAACTTTTCTTCTGCTTCTGTGTAAACGGCTTGACAAGCTATGAGATATCACCATGTCACAGACTAAAGACCCCAAGAAACTCAAGAAGACCAGCTAATGTGATAGTAAGATTCAAAAACCGAAAGAGAGCCTACGAATGCCTCGATAAATTTCATCACATAAAATATAAATATCCGAATGAATTGAATAATCTTTACATCTTCGAAAACCTATGCCCCTCTTTTAAAAGAGGGGCTCTTCCACATTACTCGAGAATTGAAATACAAACGAAAAATATAGAACACCTGGTCGTAAGAAAAGGTATGTTTATTTATATTTGTATGTTTATTTGTTTATGTACCGTTGTTGAGAAAAAATGTTGAAAAAACAAAATGGCGTATAAATCACATTGCTTTTTGGTTCTTTTGAGTAAGTATCCTTATATATAATACTGAAAAAATTACCTTTTTATCCACATTCGTTGGATCATTTTTTTCCTCTAATTTTTGACTTTAAATACATGTTTTTTGATACAGTTTCTTGTTTCCTAGTTTTGATATTATTGATATCTTGCTGCCTTTTCGGGCATGTGGTTAAGTCTATTTTTTTTTCTGCTTTAGCTAGGTTCTTATTTCCGTTACTATATACTCAACCTTATGTACTGAGTCCAAATTTAAGTCATTCTAGCTAGCAATTTATCACTATTTCTTGTATTATTTTTATCATTTTTTTATATATTATTATCATTTATTTTTATTAATCATATTATTATTATTATTATTATTATTATTATTATTATTATTATTATTATTATTATTATTATTATTATTATTA
>JAUKPT010004910.1:0-10788 GCA_032273505.1 Nanomia bijuga
ACATACAAGAGAGGCATTAAAACAGAATAAAAATAATTCGGGCATTAAAGGGTTAATGACTACTGCGTTATTTTCCATTTTAATCTATAAACTAATTTGAGTTCGCTTACTAATCTTCTTAACTAATGGACTTCTATGGCATATAATACTTTTGCGCATCTACATGCAAATATTTCCAAAAGATTCAATACTTAAAAATCCAATAATCCACATTTTCACAATTTAGCGTTTACGACGTTAAAAAAAAGCAGCCGCCATCTTTGAAGACACTACATATTAAAGTAGATAATTGAGTAAGGAATTATTCTTATCAGTTTTCAATTTTCATAACAAATATTTTATATACGTAAATTTAATTTTTTTCTTCATATATCATCGGAAATGGAATTTTAATTCTTGCCGTTTTGACGATGCAATGGAAATCGTGACTTTTATTTCAGGGTGACTGCCGAAAATATGTCACCTTAAGTTTGTAGGTTTTTTTTTCAAAAAATAGAGGGTCTATGATTTAAGAAGGCTTATGACTGGAAAGGTTTTCAGTTCATCAAGAGATATACAGTGATGAGAACTTAGGTCTCTATAAAAAAAGTCTCTAATATAGACCATGTTTTCTAAAATAGAGACCAAATAACGATCGCTAACAAAATCGCAGGGGTGTCACAATGTTAGCGGCACAACCTCTCAAAGAAGAGAAAGTAACGGATTATTTTGATAATGCTTTGAAAAACTGCGAAGAAAGTTTATTGCCTTTCGTTTTCTTAAGAAAAATGAATTTTTGGCATGAATTTGGAAACTATAACAAAATATATTTTTACCAAAAAATTTAAAAAATAGAGACCAAATAGTGACAATTTTTTTCAAAGATTCTCTATTAGAGACCAAGTTACTAAATAGAGACCAAGTTCTAACCACTTCATCTTCTATTATCAATATTCTACTCAGGGGAATTATTCTCTCTAAAATGATTGTATTCATGAACACATTCCATAACTGCCACTGGCCATAATTTCCCCACATATACCTAAGGGTACGACAAGGACAGAAGTTGAATGACAAAACAGTTGACGTGTAACCTTACCTGAATGGTGACAATACTTTCTTTGGGCATCAATGGCAACGGGTCCAAACAGACATTCTGTAGATTAGCGTTCGCTAAATCCAATTCCACCGCCAAGTTGTCCAAATGTTCATATATGAAGTCAGCCAGTGGAACTGCATCGTTGAAGGTCTAGAAGAAGAGAGAATGTTGTTATACTAAGAAAATATTGGGTCATGTGCCAGATAAAAAGAAGCAATTATATCGCAAGGCTAACTACAGGGGTGGGTGGGGGTTACATCCCCATATTTTTGAGACGCGTTGGTAAGACGCAAAAATCTTGTCGGTAAAATTTTCCATGCTTTTACATGCTCAGATCCAATTTACAGACGCTTATTATGGCACAAAATGGCAAAAAATGGCTGTTTTAGACGATCTAGAATCAAAAAAACTTTCTGTCGGTATTTTTTACATCCCCCACTAATTTAAGGTAAATTTGTCGTTTGATTGGTTGAAAATTACATCATCAGGAATCTGATTGGTTGGCTTCTTTCATGATTTCGAGTTTAGAGAAAACATCAAATTGAGACATTTTGAATTGAACCAATAAAATTCATGATGATGACTCTTTTTATCCAATCAAATTAGGAATATATCTATTATTTGAAGACAATCCTGAAAGACACCTCATACATCAGATAAAACTTATATTGAAGAATGACAACTCATCGTTCACCGCCTTGGATACTATCAAGGAGTGGCATGAAGCTTTAACTGGAAACAATATTTTTTCGTAAGACGATGATGAATTATAAATTATAAATCATAAATTATAAATTGTCTATAAGTTTTAGATGAATTAGCTTAAAACCATTTTTATTTTGACAAAATATCAAATAATGATATCTTCAGAATTGATAACAATTAAAATATATAAAAATTAGCCATGAATTCACGAGTTTCATATGATCAGCAGATATTTCAGAATTTATGGCAATTCTTTGAAATGTTGCCAATTATAGCATCACTCCTTCAAAATTTCAAGGAATCAAGAAGCAAAAAAACTGCCAAGCAGCAGCTCGAACTCATAGCTGTAATCTAATGTTTAGCAGGGGCCAGATCCGGATCAATTTCTGGGTGTCTTTAAAATTGATACTTACCCCAAGTTGTGAGAAATTAAGAAAATTAAAGCACTGGAAACGCATAGAAATAAATACTTCACAGGACCTAGTTCATAGAGTTTTACAATTCATAGGGCCAACTTAATCGTAAATAATAAAAAAACTGCCCCCAAAACATTGCTCTTATCAGAAATAAGTATCTTCATGAAGACACTGGCGTCGCTAGAAGCTGTGTGTGTATGTGGGGGGAGTGTTACACCCCCTACACTTTCTTTCAAGCTGTCGGATTTTTGGTTAATGTTGTCCGATGTTTGGCTAATGCTGTCGAACTTATTTGCTAATTTCGTCGTAATTTCCACTAATTTTATCGGATTTTTGGCTTAAGTTGTTGTATACCTTTGGCTACCTTTGTCGGATATTTTTCTAAAGCTGAGGCCTCTTGAGTCCGTTTTATATTTTATAGTTGGTGTAAATTAGTATACTTATTAATACTCTTATTTACTATCTGTAAAAAAATTTGAAATAAATTGATAATAATAAAGTTCATGTATGTAATACACCATTTCGGAAATTCAATTCGTTGTTTTGTTTACCTCCCAAACTGCGATTTTGAGATATAACTTTTACTGGCACGTTTTTAACAATAAAACATGCAATACACCTTAAAATGCATGCTGGTAAAAGTAATACCTCAGTATCACAGAAAGGGAGGTAAACATACCAACGATTTGAATTTCCGAAATGGTGTATTCCTAATGTAGCAGAAAAGTTTAGTTACCTTTTCTTTCCCTTCCAACATCTTGAGCACCACTTTGTACTCACGTTCTACTTCATTGATGGCGGGAAGCCCACCTTCATCTACGGTAAAAAGCTCGTTCGCGACCTCATTAAAACTCTCAATGTTCGCTTGTATGCTATCACATTCAACGCGCATGTCCTTCAGGTCGGAGAGCACACTCTGGATTTCAATAATAGCGGGCGACTTCAACGTCACTTTCTTCACCTTTCTCTTCAAGTTATCGATTCCTGATAGCACATTGCCTTCGAGTAACGAGAATTGCATTTCGAGCTCCTTCTGTTTGGGTTTACTTTCTAACGTTTGCACGTGCTCGATTAAGACTTTCCATTGCGTTTGGATGAATTCTAACTTGAGTATAAGTTCGCGTTGCTGTTCGGTGTTCTGAAGGGAGGCGATTGATTTCTCGGCCGATGCGATGAGAGATTCGTTCATAGAAATCTCTTCTTTAAGTTTCTAGAATAAGAAAATAAATTAGAATAAAAGAGCGAATGAATAAAATAAATCTCTTCTTTAAATTTCTAGAACGAAGAAAAGGGCATGGGTTAGGAATGATCTGAAAACCTTGTCTAATTCAGACTATTGATTGGTTAAATATTTTGCCTCAAAATAATAAAAACATTTTTAAGTGAACCAATCAGAATCTTCATGATGTAATATCCAACCAATCAAAAGTCTAAATTAGACAATAATGAAAGAAAAAAAGGCTACAACCAACCAATTCACAATATCAAGGTTATGTAATAATTATACACGAGGAACATAGAAAATACAACTGATTGATGTAGCATCTCTACTTGTGCTTCTGAGATATACAACGATAAAAGGGGTAGAGTTATGGCTAATTTGGTATTATGACTAATCAATATTCATTACTAGTAGCACTTTATCAAATCATGACGATAGCAAGTCATATTTTATAACGTCACTTTCAAGCAATTAGATTGATTGCTTCCATAACATTCAGACAGACAGACAGACCGTGAATCAAAAACACGGAGGTCATCCTTAGCGCAACACATGGAGGTTAAGGTCAAAGTTGAGATGAAGTTCGAGAAAGAAAGCGACAAGTTCCATCAAGTTCCATCTACTCTCGACTAACAAAATTAGTGGGCATGGACGCTTATTCGTCCCCCAAAAAAAACGCGCTTATTTGATCGTGGACGCTTATTTGATCGTGGACGCTTATTAATTCCTAAAAAAAATCCAACAAAATCCAACAAATCAACAAAATATTCAACAGAATTTTAATGTTGGATGATAATTACATGCTGGACGCCTAATAATTTGAACAAAATTTCCAGGGTGGACGTTTATTCCATCATGCCAGCTAATTCGGTAGTGGAGAGTATTCGCCAACTAAAGGGAACTTCAGGGAGCAGGAGGGTTTTTGTATTGGTGTGAGTGGAATAAGTCTGAGACCTTTAGTCGCTCCTTGTAGACAAAAAATGAATACCGAAATTGTGACTATCATAAATTGTTATGCACTTAAATTCGTCAGTCAAGGATTGATTAAATCATATGAAAATATTATTTTAATTTTTACTTGTTTATGCAATATATTTTTCAGATTCGGAAAGCAAATCTTGAAGGGAACTTTGGTCTCTATGAAAAAAGTATCTAATAGAGATTAAATAGGAAGCATTTTTTATAAAAAAAAGACTAAATAGAAAAACTTGTTCAACCTTCCCCAGGATTTGTGCATTTGAAATCATCCCTTGTTTTCTCAAAAAAATGGATTTTTGCTATTAAAGAAAATTACATCAGAAAATATATTTTACAAACAAATTTAAAAAATAAAAACCTGTGCCTGAAATAGAGACCTTTTTTTTGCAAAAAGTCTCTATAAGAGACCAACTTGCTAAATAGAGACCAAGTTCTCATCACTGGCAATACTTGGAGAGAAACACTAGCCCTTTTGACGAAAACAGATATAATACAAATAGCTACACACCTCTATATCTCTTTCAGCTGTTTCTGTTTTCCCTGCTTGCTCTTTCAGAACGAGTGTGATTTTGATGATCCATTCGTTCAGCTTGTCGATATCCTGATGAAGTTGTTCACGTTTCGAAATTTCACCTTCGACAATATCACGGACCTAAAAAAAATAGTTGAATAATTAATGATAAGACCTTGTCTACAAATTACAGGTAAATTTTCTATTTGATTGGTTGAGAGGTATGTCATCGTGAATCTGATTGGTTTCCGTGAAAATGTCATTATTTGATATTTTGTCACAATAAAAACTGCCAATAATATTATTAAGTGGACCAATCAGTTACATTACTATTCAATGTTTAACCAATGAGATTTGCAGCCAATTCCCAAGGCCTTATGTAATAAAATTCTCTTTTGGATTAACATAGAATCTTGATGATGTAATTTCTAACCAATCAAACGGCAAATTTTACCATAATTCGTAGACAATCACTTCTGGCGAAAATTAATTTACTAAAAGGCACCATTAAGATGCCTGTTGACTACCCAATTTCCCTCGCATTATACAAACAAGATTAAGAAGAAAAAAATTAAACCCCTATAGCCTTAAACTTTACCTTTTTATATCTTTGAGTAATTTCTCGTACTCTAGTTTCATATGTGGTAGTGGTAGCAATGTGAGCAGTTGAGGTACTTTCCAACACGATCGTCACTTCAATGATCCTTCGAGCATCGTCATTGTTTAGTTCAACTCCAAATTCATCTAACCTCTAAATGAGAGAAGCATGGATTGATTAGTATCAGTATATCAATGAAATTCAAGGACATTTTCAGGACTTTTCAGGACATTTGAGGACATTCATGGACATTTTCAGGACTTCTCAGGACATTTTAGGACATTTGAGGACATTCAAGGACATTTTCAGGACTTCTCAGGAAATTTTCAGGATTTTTTCAGGAAATCAGGCAGGCAATATCAGGACAATTGGTCAATTTTCGAGGACATAAGCAACCAAATCCGAGGACATTGAAGATAACAGCAAACTAACTGTCCCGTGACTATATAACAATGTACGTATAGGCTTCAAGAAGAAGTTCCAATTGTGAAGAAAACAACATGTTGTTATTTTTGATGAGTTGGAAGCATACATCAGGACATTTGAGAACATTTGTAGGAAAATCACTGATTTTTCACGACATTCAAAGATTTCGAGGACATTTGTTAAAATTTAGGACACTCCAGGACTGTGGCCACCACCATGGACCAGAGGCGTTTTTTTTCCTTTTTCTGAGTACCATCAAATTGATTCCACTCTCGACTGGTCTTACAAAGAAGGCTTAACGCCCAGAAACTCAAATTTCGTGACCCATTTATCCTCAATTAAAGCAAAATGAATGGTAAGTAGTAGAAGGGAAGAAGGCAGAAGGTAGAAGGCTTATGATGGGTCCCATATGATTGGATATGGGTGATAGAAGAATTCTTAAGGCCCAGAAACTCATATTTCGTGATCAATTAATCTTCTTTTATCATCATTTTTCTCAAAAAAGAAATATTTGTTCTAAAATGAGTGTATTCATGAAAAGACTGAATCGTTCCATATCCGCCACTGAGTGCGGATGGACCATTTGTTGATGTCAATTAGACCATGACTGAAATCTTTAACCAATGAAACAGGTCTCGGCCTGCGCCAACTTTTCATGAGCGAGAAACAAATAATTAGCAATCAAGAATAATTACACTAATTCAAAAAATAAACTCGAAACATATTACTAACATTTTTTTTGTCGCTATCAGAAAATTTCTACATTCAATATAACGACTTATACATTGATACAACACTTATTCAAATTAACATTCAATGTAACAACTTATACATTGATACATAAACTCTTACATCATCATTAACACAATAATCTTAAATTTACAATGTTAACAACGACTTTATTTACAATGTTATAGCATCGCTCTAATACTTATCAATTGCTGATAATTTCTGGTCAACATTTATGATAAACCAACATTAAAATTAACATTCAATATAACAACTTATACATTGATACATTGAAACATATATCGTCATTAACACAACGCTCTCATTAACAGTTATAGCATGTAATGAAGCCGTCGTGTGAACTCTTATCAGGATATAATGAGCGTATACAGGGTGAACTCGTTTCCTGTTGCACGCACCACAAAAAGTGTGCACAGTTGAGTGTAAACAAGCACCTAAACCAAAACATCGAATCGACATTACACCCTATCAAACACCATCACAATGTTGAATGATATAAATTTTTGTTTTTAGGGTAAATTTAGCCGATTGATTGGTTGAAGATTACATCAACTAGATTGTGATTGGTTAGCGAAGAAGAGTTTTTGATTTTAACAGAACATCAAATTGTGATATATTAAATTTAACCAATTAGCTTCCCGATGATGTTATTTCTAACCGATCAAACGGCTAAAGTAGCCGACATGAACGACGACATGGACGGCGTGAATTGTTATCTCACATATGATAAATGTAACAGTGTTTTGAAAATCACATCAAATTAAAATATGTTCACACCTTTAACAATAGGCCCTATCAAACTAGAAGATTATTAAAAGGATATGAATTCATTATTGGCAATTTCGTTTCGTGTTCCGGAATGCATAATTAGACACATTTCTGAAACTTAACGCAATATGCATGGAACATATTTCTTTCTATAGCCTTGCAAATTGCGTACCTTGCAAGAAAGAAAACAAAATGATAGCAGAGTTCAGAGAAGATTTTCCAGACCATTTGTTTTTAATGCGCAAAATTTGACAAACATGATGCTGTTTTGTTATCAAGACTCAATAAAACAGCTATTTTAGACGTTTTGAGGCAATAAAATTCCAGAGCTTCCCAGAATGGAGAGAAAAATTACCAAAATTCCAGAGTTTTCCAGAAAAAGTAAATATTAATATATTTTTCCAGAGTTTTCAATAACTTTGAGCCCTGGATAACTAGTACTTACTGTGAAGCATTCTTGCAAGTCACCCAGATCGCCGTCTAATTTATCGGACACCGAGACAATGACACTCTCCAATGCATCGACAGATTGGTATTGCTTCTTCACTAGATGCTCGAGTTCTTCGTGAAGGGACTTCGTTGACATGATCTTCTCTAACAATGCTCTGAAAGAAAGATAATAGTCCAAGAAAATTAGGTGTTTTTTCGCAAAACCCTGGCAAGCTGATTTTTTTGTTATGACTTCCTTAGGCATCACAAAACATCATACTAAAAGTCCCCATCCTATAGACTTGAGCTTCTGAAATTTTAGCGGTTTTAATATCTCAAGCATTTACTTAAGTTTTTACTATAGCAACTAAAAAAGTTGATAAATTTCACTAATGAAAACTATAACTTTAATAAATCAATAGTTGTGATCCAGCTTTCTAATCCGTTTGTAGGTAAGGTCATTTTGAAAATAGAATAAAACTGGAATTTTGACAAAATTAGGGTAATTAAGGCTGATAATGGTCGAAAGCTTCCTATTTACCACCACCATCGATCATATGCGTAATTTACATACCTACACGGGCAAAAAAATTCTCAGATCCACCCGAAAATCTTATTCAAAACATTAGGTTCCCCCAGAATAGGGGGAAGGGAACACCATAAAGTACTATACATCTACCCTTGAAGTACTGATCCCCATTTATGATTATCATATGGAATCCAGAAGAGTTTTAACTTTGATAAATCAAATTATTAAATTTATTATCAACAAATTCAATCAGATATGTCAAACTACACTAAATAAATTTTTTTTTCCAAATCATCAATAATTTCGAATTTCTGGTATAACGATTCATCTTACTGCCTTGAACCAACAACTTAATGAAAAACCTGCTTATCAACAAAAACGAGAGATATTTTTTTTTCCTTGTAACAATTATGATTTTGATGAAGGGTACAATTTCAGTATGACAATATTCATTCAGAAAGAAAATGTATTGTTTACATTTGCATTATTATCAAAGAAAATATCGAAATGATATTATCTAACATGTTTGTAATGACCATCATGTAAAACTAATAGGCTATTCCCATGGGAGATCGGTTCACACCATACCATTGATCTAATCACTCCCCTGGGTTGCTGAACAGTACATTAATAAAAATAAAGCTAAAAATACATTGTTAGGTAATAATAAACAGTTAATGGCCGAAGAAATTACAAGGCCATTAACAGCTTTAGTTGCACGTACATAATTTGAAAGTAATCTTAAGTAAAATGAGTAACATAAAAATAAATGTTCGCCATATGTGCTTTGACTTGGAGTCACGAAATATTAGTTTTCTTTGTGGTGTTAAAAATGATGTTAAAATCGGGTAATTTCCACTTATATAATATAGAAGCAAAGTTTTAGTCCATATGAACAACCCCTGGAAATTTAAACAGGATTAGATTAAATAATCGGATGTTTTCGATTAAATATTTGCGTATATTTTCATGTACAGTATACAGTCAAGTGTGTCTAATGTATTAATATTACTTTTGGTACTTTGATAATGTATTGACCAGAAAATCATGAAATTGATAAAAAAAAATTTTTTTTCAATTTGTCCAACAGTCTAGATAAGATAAGATAAGATAAATCTTTTCCCAGTAAATAAGAATACATAAATGTGTGTAAATTATGAGAAAGATATACGAGGGAAATGTAAAGTTTGTAAGGAAAGAAACGATAAACAATAAACAAAGATTAAAAACTGTTCTATAACATTAATCTTTTTGAAACTTTTAGGGGAGATTTATATAACACACCCCTACGCTAATATTAATGACCGACGGACTTCAGTATATATTTTCAACGACGGGAAAACTATTCGATATTAATTGTACCTTAATTGTACTTGTAATTGTAATTGTACTAATTGTAATTGTAATTCGTCATCAGTAAACTTGAAAGAACAGTAAGCCCGTTGAAAATAAACTTGAGTTTATAGTCGTTTTGTGAAACGATTAATGCGGGTGGGTAGTATTTCATTATTATTATTTATTACTTTATTTTTCTAATAATTTTTATAAACCTTTATTATTATTATATTTTGAAGGGTGGTAGAAGGAAGGTTTTATTCACCTATCTGTTTACTCGGAAAGAGTGTCTAACAAATTTAAAGACCAGTAGATGGACAAATTAGCAAAGCTAAATATTTATTTTCTTTTCCAAAATATATAAATAAAAAATAAAAAATAATATAAAAAGAAGATGCAGCATCCAGATTTAATGTGTGACGATAAATTCATGATATTTTAATAGGCCTAAGACATAAGACACGAGACATTCTCTCTTTCACAGATGATAATAATAATATGAAAATATTTTAAACCAATATATTTACAAAGAAACTAAAATATAATAGAACAGTAAACATACTAGTACTTTTTGGGGAAGAGGTGGACATTCAATCAAGATGTTCAGGGTTCATACGTACGCATGAACAGAGGGAGGGAGGGTTTTAATCAGAGCGTATGAGTTTGTATGCTGTATGCTGTTCCGTTGGGTGGGTTTTATAATACATATAGTGTGAACACACCTGTAGACTGGGGGCTGACTTTGACACATAAGTCTACTTAAAAAATTGTTTTCCCTCTTTACCTCTGTTCGCAACTTCCAATTTTTTTTGATATCATCTAACTGTTGTTAACCCTATTTTGTATGGCCCTATTGGTAGGGCTTATTTTGTATGGGGGGGATCCAAGGATCCCCCCTCCATTGAAAAGAACCTTAATGACGTGCTAGAGGGATCATACTTGGCACAATTGTGATTAACGCCAAAATTTTTGACATGGCGATGTCATGACGTCATTTTTTGGCGATGACGTCATAAAAATCCGACATTTTACCACTTTTAGAA
>JAUKPT010004911.1:0-10787 GCA_032273505.1 Nanomia bijuga
TGTTATTTGTTTTTGTAAGTCTCAGGTACATTATATCTAACTAGGACCTCATTCAACCATTTATTATTATTTATTTTCACTATTATGTTTATTTTATTAAACTTCTTTCTTTAGCTTCCCAAATATTTTCTCTCTGACATCGAACAGGAACCATATAACTTCTCTATGTGGCCTGTTCATTTCAAATTTGTTTCCAAATTTCTTCAATCTGTATCGCATATTCCTTGAGGGCATTTCACCTACGCCTCTTATATACAAAAAAGCATTTTTTGACAGTTCATTCGACGTATACACTTCTCTTTTTATAAGAATAGTGTTTTTTGGTTTTAAGATGATTTTTCTTAACTTTTTGGCCAAATCCATCTTGATATAATCTTATAAAAAAAAGCGTGTATCTAATCTTCTAAAAGAGAAACAACAGCAACATCATTGTTATGTCCAATTAAAAATGATATACATGTAAAAAAAGACATAATAAATGTGATTTGTTTCAGGCACTGGTAAAATATTACTGTGTTACTTTGATATTGCTATCAGGATGAGATTTGTGGTTTAGTATATCTCTGTGAACATCTTTCTGTCAGAAGCGAATCTGGAATAACATCCCAAATATCGTTTTAGGGTTCTATATTTCAATGCAGTGTGTAACGACCTTTTAATTACGCAATTCATATCAGTTCGTAATTTCTCAAGGGAGGGGCAAAGAGGGGGTGCCAACTTTTCTTTACTTCCGGATATCCGGAAAATGTTTTTGTTAATCTCGGAACCCCGAAAAGGAAAAAGTATAAATCATCGATTCCAGGATTTACGGAGGAAATACCCTTAATTCTCGTATTCCCAGAACAAAAAAAAAACTGGAACCCCGAAAAGCCTTTGTCCCGCCCCTCCTCACTTGTTCGTACATAGCGCTAATTTGTGTCAATAGTCACATACGTACACCAAATTATGGCTATTCTAGCCAATTGATTGGTTAAAGATTACATCATCAAGACTCTGATGGGTTCATGTAGAAACGTTTTCATGATGCTGTTATCGCTAACCAATCAAACGGCTACCATAGCCGACATTTGGCGTCAGTTCCTAAGAAAACACGATTTGATGTGACAACAAAAGTTTATTTACTTCTTCTGGTATGCATAAATAGTGTGGTCTGTGTATTGTCGCTATTTACTTGAACTGTGGTTTACAAAAATCTCTGTCTATTATAACCTAAATTAGTTATACATCTTTCCTCTCTCATTTTTCAGGCTGCAGGCCTGTCAATGTAGCGCGATCGAATCGATCGCGAAGATCGAATGACCCCCTTTTCACCACACCCTTTTCACCACCCCCTTTTCACCACCTCTTTTTCAACACCCTCTTTTCACCGCCCTCTTTTCACCACTCTCCTTTACCACCCCCCTTTTCACCGCCCTCTTTTCACCGCCCCCTTTTCACCGCCCCCTTTACCCCACCCCCGTTCACCGCCCCCTTTTCACCGCTCCTATTTCACCGCCCACTTTTCACCACACCCTTTTCACCGCCCCTTTTTCATCATCCACTTTTCACCGCCATCGGGCTAACGCCCTCTGCTTAATTTCTAACATTTACCTTCACACGGCAAAAATCTCTCTCCCGTGCCAGTCATAACAAACCACACGACTTGTTTGCTTTCTCACGTACTGCATATCCCGTACTGCTTCTAAAGCCCATAATCCTGTCTTCGTTGCGACTGTGTAATCCGAGTAAACCATGCCTTTTCGACAGCGTAAGAAGGACGACGTTAAACCAGTTAACCTGCCTTATACGGATTGAATAGAAGAGTTCACAGAGGGATTAATCGTGTTTTTTTTCTCGTTGAAGAGCTTCTATTTCCATGCTTAATTTGAAATAGATTTTCTATACCCTTCGGGCGAATATCAGATAGCATGTCATTTTCCATCGGATATTTGCAGACATAATATCATTTATTTTCAACTAGTTGGTTTTTATCTTAGTTTTTTTGAAAATTAAACTAATTTGTACCAATCATACGAAAAGATTTTATTAAAAATAAAAAATAAGTTAAAAATATTGTTAACTTGCCGGACGCTAGAGACTCGACTTTTAGGATTTAACTAGTCAATTTCTTTTTTCAATCATCTTTTTCTAACGTTTTAACCCTATTTTGACTGGGGGGGGGGAGGTGGGCGGATTCCGCCCTTTGTCAGTTTGTTAGGTGTAAAGAAATCTTTGGAATTTTCTTAATATTTATCTAGCTTTCCGTGAAAAAATTTTTTTTGAAAAATTTCCAACCAATTAGCGGTAATTAACAATTAGTTACACCTTTGTCAAGCAAAATTTTTTATTCTCCTTGTGGCAAAAAGTGCCACAATTTGAGTGCCAAGATATGTTCAATAGGTACCAAAGTTAGTTTCATTAGGCTGTATGACATCATTTCAATGTTGAATGGTTGTTATGGTACGTATATATCTGGTTTTATAATTGCATTTATATATTAAGCATTTGATGCTTGTCATGACTTTATCATTCTCAATGGATTTATTTAGTTTTCATCTTTGGTGCGCTTTTCGGGAGTGAGTCAAATAATAAATACAAATCGGATTTTTATTCGGTAAAATAACCACTTGGCGGTACAACGTATAAAATAAGCAGAATTTACCAAGCATTTTTACAAAGTCACTTTCCTACCCAAACTACCCAATTGTAAAGAAGGGTAGAGTTTGGAGGCTTAACCTTTTTCATAGTGTTTTAAAGCAGTTTGTCTTGTAATGAATACTCTTCTCTCAGTTCTTTTTGATTGTGTGTAGCTTGAACACTAAACGTGCAATATGTCTTATATTGGTTTTGGTACGAGATTTTATTGTTTAAACATAGCCTCTGTGAGTTATTTAAGTGTTTCGTTTTTGAAAAGCTTGGTTTCTAATGAATTTTTAAAGGTTTTTACAGAACATGTTTATTCATTGTACATTTTTAGTATTTGATAGTTAAATAACTTTGGTTATTGTTACGATGCTGAATGTAAACTCCGTTCCTTTCAAAATATAAAATGATAGATAAAGAAATGAAGCTATTTTTGTTTGAGCTTGTGAATTAGAAAATAGCAGGGGTAATCATTGTGTAAAATAGAATCAGGTAAATTATCTTTCTTTAATCAGAAATTACGTTGGTGCCGTGACATTTCTTGACGGAGGTAAAACAGTAGCAAGAATTTCAATGCGAATTTAAATCAATTCATGTAACGTAAATCTAAAGAGTATGATTAAATTAATACAAAACAGTGATTCTTTTGATAAATCTAATAATCTAAGTACAAACAATACGTCTCATTTTAATAACTGCATGTAACATGCAAATTTATATGTTATCTACTATACTCATAAAAAGTATTTGATATTACGATAAATTGAATCATTTTATTTCGTTGGACTGTACAAGGATTAACAGAACCTTTCCGGCATTTGCTTCAAACGCCAATTAAATATTTAAGGTAAAAAGCGTATTAATCAAAAATAATAAAAGTGGCATTTCATCCTCTAAATCATTTTACTTTCATCTTGATATTTGCATGCATTAACTCAGACATTGTTACCAATAAATGTGCGAATTTTCAGAAGAGCAGGTTAAATAGCTTTGAAGATACAATCATCTGATGGAAACTTATCAGGCCTTTTGTTAAGATTGCCATGAAAAAAGAAATAAGAGATTTTTATTGAAAAAAGTAACAAAAAGATTTGAGTTTGTTTAGGTAAGAACTTATTAGTTTTCAATTTTACCTAATAAAGCACAACAATGCGCAAGTACGGACAGTACCCATGCAATCAGTCTTTATCAATGTTCTGAGATTTTGTTAGAAAAATTGTACTATTCATGATACTGCAACACATCTTATTATGAAATGATTATCTCTAAGAAGTAGACAAAAGCAATGTATCCCGATAATGGTCGCGGAAAAAAATTCTATATCTGCGCCGTTGAAATCTTTGTACCATTAATAACCGCATTATTACTGATTTCTTGTATATTTGTTTACATATACCTGTATTTTTGCATTTAGAGAAAAGTAGGGGGTGTACCAAAAAGGGTCAATTCTCCTGAAATAATAATCTCTCTGGTAAATGAATATAGTCGATGGACGCAGGAAAGATAGAGCTTTTGAATCAATACCGATTTAGCTGTCTCAGATACTTATTTATCATAGTTGCTGATTTTCATCTTCATTTTTTGCTTTCTTTCTTCTCATGTTTTCGATTTTCTTTTCACTTACCTTTTTTCTCATAAGTAGATATAAATAGTGACTCTGGGCATTGTGCCCTTATTGTGGCCACTGTCCCCCCTGATTGTGGGTATTGTTCCCCATGAAAGTCATTTGATTGGTTGCTTATGACATTATCTTGATTTGATTCGTTCATTTAAAAATAAGTGACCAAATGGTGTGACACAGGGGCCCATTAAAAGTCCATTAAGTCCATCAAAATAATGTGGTGGTCTAATAGCAAAAGGTGTCTCTTTTAGGGTCCAAAAAAAGTCCATCAAGTCCATCAAAATAATGAGGGGGTTAGATAGTGCCTCATTGAAGAGGCGTTTCTTGTATGTTTTTTTAAAGTCCATAAAATAAGGCTGAATAGTGTTCCCAATATAAAGGGAAGTGTGTCCCATTCAAGTATTAGACATATTTAAGTCAGATTTATTTCATTTAAAAACCGATATCAAAATCATTTCTAATTCGTATCACGAATGACAACCAAACTAAATTTACGTATTTGTTGCGATCACTATTTTTGTTAGCAGTAAATTATTCATGCATGCATTCTTATGCACAATAAATAATCTTTCTCTAAGATAGAGGTATGTCTATCATTTCAATATGATCATACGTCAATTATAATTCCTACTTTTTTGAGAAAGTTAAGCATAAAATGTTATGTAATAAAAGCCAGTGATGTGTTGATCTCTTACAAATGTCTAGAAACTGTAGATAAATGTGTTATGATTTCATAGTTAACAAGAACAAAAAAAGGTCAATAGATTATCAATAAATACAATAGAAATTGATCAATGAGATCAAATATAATTATGACCAAAGTTGATTTCATTTATATCACTAACCTACAACTGTCTCTTATCATGAAAATTTTAAACATGAATAAAATAGAAAATCATTCAGTTGAATGATTTCCCGACTAGTAATTCGCAAATTCATCCTCCTTCAGATGTCACAAAGTTTAAACGAATGAAAGAAAGTTATGTAGAACTTAAATGCTATAATCAAGAAGGTAATTACTCAATTTAATTTGAATAAATAATCAGTATGCATTATCTTAATAGATTCAGCCTTTTTAAATTATATTTCTTAAATATATAAGTTCGAGATAATTATAGAAGTAAAATTATTGTAAATTCCTTTCAATTTTTAATATCATTATAGATAGTTCACAAGCATCAACAAAGTTCACAGAAGATCTTCAGATGATCAATACGAAATCAGCAACATCGACTGAATCACCGATCCAGACAAAAATGGCGGAAGCTAATACCGAAAATACTAGTGATTCCCCGTCTTCAAAGTTGGTAGAGGTCGAAAAGGTTGCTGAAAAAGATAATAAGGAAAATGAGAAGAAAGAAGAAAGAAGAAAGCGTGTAAAACCACCAGTCAAGTCAACAACATGAACATTACGGGAAGCTAATGTTGAAAATAATGCTCATCAACCATTAAAGTTAAAAAAAGTCGATAAAGATCGAAAAGGTTGTTGAAAAAGATAATAGTCAAAACGAGAAGAATAAAGATGGAAGAAAGAGCGTGAAACCACCAGTCAAGTCAACAACACGAACTCTACCGGAAGCTAATGTTGAAAATAATACGAGCGATTCACAACCATCAACGTCACAAAAGCTGACGGAGGCTGAGAAGGCTATGTTTGGAGATGAAGCGGTGGTCAATGACAAAGAAAAAAAAACGACTACAACGACTACAACAACTGAAGATAATAATGAGATATCGATTAGATAGCGCAACAAAGAACGGGTTCAGACAACAATAATTACATCAGCATCAATGTAAGAAGCTAAAAATAAGAAGAAAAGGAAGAAAAATATTGAATCCCAAACAGATGGTTACCAGACTGAGATTCGGTATGATTATAATTTTAATTCTAGACTCCAAAATCTAGAAAACAAGCTAGCTTTTTTATTTACCCTGAATTGAAACGGATAAATGATCTTATAAGTTCATCAATATAGACTTAATTCCTTAAGATCATTTAACCATTTAAATTTACGAAGAATAAAAAAGCCAGCTAGTTTACCATATTCTGGAACCTTACATAATCATTAATATGTTCATGACTTATCTTAATCCGACAAGCAATTGATTTTCGTTTTTTTTTGTTTCTTGAAATCATCTCTTTTCAATTAAATAAATACGAAATAAAAATGCAAGCAGCACCTACGGTCCCTACTACAACAGGAATGGCCAGTTAATCGCCATCGTCATCGTCATCATCATCATCACCATCATCATCATCGTTCTGCATACCATATAATTATCGAAAATGTGATGCAGAAAGGGGTGTGTGTATGTGTGTGTGTGTGTGTGTGTGTGTGTGTGTGTGTGTGTGTGTGTGTGTGTGTGTGTGTGTGTGTGTGTATGTGTGTGTGTGTGGGTGGTGGTGGTTAAGTTTTGGGAACGATTGCCTCCCACTGGAATTTACCCCCACTCCCTTAAGAGGTTTCTCTTGCAGCAATTGTTTTATTTTTAATGTATTTTAAGGTGTTTTTTTCACTCATATTCATCATATATAATTTCTTGATAAACATGGGCACGGACTATTAAGCGTGTATTTTTTTTTCAAATAATTGCGTGAAATGTTTAAACAAAACCCTTTATATTCCAACTTTCTGATACGCAATTCAATTGAAAATTACATATGTAATTTGATATTCTAGTCACATATTAAAAAGATTTTCAACTGTTTCTTTCTTAAATCCTAGTTATGAAGGACTTCATATCAGGGGATATTTTCCCTACTATTTGCCCTACTTATTCTGCACTGCGGGTTCAAACAAAGACTCGAACAGCTATGAAATTGCTGTTAATTTCAGCGTCCGAAGTTCGTCTAACTATATGCACGGATTTCTTAGGCTGTTAGTTATGCCGAAAAGCATAACAAACCCCCTCTTCATCTTTAAATGAATCTTCAATAGTTTCCATTGACCCGTGCGATTGAAATTAACGAGGAAACAAAAACAAATCAGTCTAAAACAACACATGTACATTCGGTGACGTGAGACGTGAGACGTGAGACGTGAGACGAAAATGTCAATATCCCAACGTTCCCGTGATTGTTTCTCATCGGGTTTTTAGGAAATGAAAGCTGAAGTTTTGAGAGGAAAGGTAAGATAGAAAAATCCCGAAAATATAAAAAAGGAAAAGGTGAAAATTGAAAAAGAAATGAGCAACAATGAAAAATAAGGGTCTGAGAGAGCTAAATCATCCTTTCTATGTCCATTAAATATATTTATTTGCCAGAGGAATCAATATTTAAGGATATATTACCCTTTTTCTTACACACCCTCTTCTTCTCGGCGATTGTCAGCCTATATTTAAACGGAAAAGTAAGTCTAAAACAACACATGTAGTAATTTATTAGAAAATTGTATTTAAAAACCATGATACTCTACAAAAGATCATCATTACATCATACAAATAAATATCAAACTAGTACAGTTGAAAAATGCTTATTTAACAAAATTTATAATATTTACAAACTATATCAGAAACTCAAATTCCTGGTATAAAAAATAGTGAACACTAGTTACTGAAAATAAGGATTCTTATACTTTGTGGATTATAATTCGTTTTCTCTGGTAAAACTTGTATGACTGTATGCACAGACAACTTATAAACAGAAAATTGAACCTCAAATTGATCTCAAAATAATTTTTCCTTCGTCTACTCCTTCATTTTTGGAAAAAAGGGGCTTCTTGTGATATTAAAATACGATAACAACTTCCTGGATTATATCCAATTAAATTTCCTGTTTCCAATTTTTTTATACATACTTTATACTTAAGTAGTCCGTGCTAAATGCTAGTAAGGTTTCTTTCTATTCCTACGTTTATCGTCTAAAATTTTGAGGACACAAATGTAATTTTGCCTTATAATGCATAAAAAGTAATAATTCTAAGATAATGCATAAAACTAAAAAAACAAAACGAGTAAATTTCATAAAACATCTGCAATTTTTTTGCCGCTTAAAGATCAGAAAGTATAATTGCCATATCATTGCTAATACAATTTTTTGATTGGTTGAAAATTACATCATCAAGATTCTGATTGAGTTATGCAGAAATGTTTTCGTCAAATACAACATCAAATCGTGACATTTTGAATTGCACCAATAAGCCTCCTGATGAAATAATTTCTAACCAATCAAACAGCTAAAATAGCCAAATTCATCTCCTCAAGTATCACAATTTGTGCAGGTGCATGTGTAGTAGTATACAAAGTGCAAGCAGGTTTGAGGAGAAGAATTGGTTCCAACTTTGATCAACGTATAATGATGGTTTGTATTTAACCTTATTCATTTCTAAAACGCATAAAGCCAACACCCAAAGCCTTTTATTCTCTTTTAGATAACACCGATTCTTAATTTGTTGTCACTGATTACCCATGTATAAGTATTTGGAACAAAGTTCTTTCAAAGTATGCACTATCTACCTCCATACCCAGGTTGAATATCACAGGTATGTAGCTTAGGGGTTGAAAAGCAGGGATGCCCTTCATTCCCAACAAAAAGAATAACATCTGAGCAAACTTCCACCCATTCCAAAATCGGATCCGAAAAAATTCCACGTTTCAAGGAGCTATTTACAAAAGATGTCTTTTAAATCACGCAATTTAATTGTAAATTTTGAAAATATGCCATCTTCAATTTCTAGTGATCACCCCACCCCCTCTCTAAATAGGGAAGGTCAGCTTCGTGTCTGGGATACCACTGGCTGTTTAGATAACACCTTTGCAAGAAGCATACACTTTTTTATTATTTAAGAACTTCGTTTATAAGAACGTTCAGTTGAGATTGGCTTAAAATTTGAACGTCTAAGACTGAAAAAGGATAAAAAATAAGAACATTGCCTGCCTCAGCTGAAATTTAGGTGTTCTTATAAATAACCCGTGTATTTGCCTATCCTTATTCTCTTTTGTGCAGAGAAGCCATGCAAGTTAAACGTCTTATAAGATCGATCATAAATACAAGTATTAATCTGATCTCTTACTTTGAGTGATATGTTTATACCACAGACGATCAGATTGAATTAATCTGTACGATAAGACTCTATCTACATGGGTAGAAATACACTTAATACTTTATTTACACTAGCCCTTCTCTCGGTGGTATTCGAAGTAAATTGTTAGTGTCCATCGGTAGTGAAATTGGCAAAGTGTTCGTATTGTTATTATTGCTATTGTTATTATTATTATTGATTGTGTTTTCATTATTATTATTGTTGTTGTTATTATTATTGTTGTTCGCGGCGTTATTAAAAACATCAAAATGAAAATTCTGTTGATTAAAATGATCTTCAAGTCCTTGTGGAAATTGTGGTGTTTGAAAGAAAGGATAATTCAAATCACCCCCTTCTTTTGTGACACCTCCGTTTTTCCGAAAATTTCGATGCGCGTCATGTACTGATAGTTGTTTAACGCGACGTTCTTTCGAGCGACGGTTTTGAAACCAGACTTGGATGACGCGCATTGTTAAACCTGTCTCTTGCGCAAGTTTCTCCCGTATGTGCCGCGATGGTTTCGGAGTGGCTAGAAAAGCTGATTTCAAGACTTCGAGTTGTTTTGCTTTTATCGTCGTTCTTGGTCCACGGCGTCTATTTGGCTCATCGTCGTCGTCACTGCCGGCATTGTCGCCGTTTGAAAATTGCGTCTGGTTTGCGTCATCGTCGGGATCAGAGTCGCCATCTAATTTACTTTCCGGCGGTGATGGAGCTTCAATTTTCTTCGACGACACCGACATCTCGTAATCGGTCTTACATAAAAAAGTTCCGTCTTCAAGAATATATAACTGATCGCCTGTTGAGAGTTCCTGCGAGCAACGACAGCATTTCAAACAGGTTATATGGAAAAATTTTGTACCGACTTTACGTACGAGATCGCTCGGGAAGATCCCTTCGTCGCATCCCGAACACTGTACACCGTACAGCCTATAAAAGTCTTGCTTGCAATATAAATTCGATTCGCGCGTGAAACACTTATCGCGCAACACTTGATGGCACTGTATACAACGTAAGCACCGGTCGTGCCATAACTTATCGAGCACTTGCGAGAGACATGGGTCGACTATCGGTAGATTGCATCCGTGACAGACGTTGTTATTCGATAAATTGTTGCTCTTTTTTTCAGCATGGATAACTGCTGTTTCCATTGTCATTTTTGTAGAACCAATCAAAATGAACGATCTCTCCGGTTTTTAAATTTTTTGAAACTGTCGCGTGCATGCGATCCAATAACTAAATTCTCTTGACAATTGTGTGTAAATATTTTCTAAAATGAAATAAAGATAATCCATTAGAGATATTTGTTGATTACATAAACACATATTTTACCTTTTCCAATATTCATCTTTATCTCCATTTCCCCAAAGAGCTCTTTTCAATCATTTTTAAACATCTGCATGTAGCCCAGTATCATTTCCATACGGCCCCAGTCTTTGTCATGAGACGCGCGCGCGCGCGCTCGCGCACGCCTACACCTACGCAAAATCGGTTAGGAGCGCTAAAAAAAGCCCACCTGAATTTCT